>JAJPUD010012718.1:18523-46733 GCA_023553655.1 Myrmecobius fasciatus | reverse complement strand
TTTGCCTCTTCAAGAGATTTTACCTTGTTTTTACCACCTTTTTTTTAAGATTTTATTTTTACCAGTTTTCCCATTTTCCACAGTACGACAACTTTTCCCCCTCTAGTTTTCTTTTTCATATTATCAAAGTAATATCTAGTTAATTATACCCCCAAACTTTAAGTATCCCCATAGTAGAAATAAATTTCTCAAGAGTCCTTTCCTTTTTACCTTTTTATGCATCTCTTGAGTTCTGTGTTTGGATGCCGAATTTTTTGTTCAGATCCGGTCTTTTCATTAGAAATAGGTGAAATTCACCTATATCATTGAATGACCATCTTCTTCCCTGGAGGATAGTGCTCATTCTAGCTGGAAAGGTTATTCTTGGCTGTAATCCAAGTTCCTTTGCCTTTCGGAATATCTGGTTCCAGGCCCTTCTATCCTTCAATGTGGAGGCTGACAGATCGTGTGTGATTCCACTTATTGATCCTCGGTATTTGAATTGTTTCTTTCTAGCTGCCAGCAGAATCTTTTTGTTGGTGCGATAGTCCTGAAATTTAGCCACGATATTGCTTGGGGTTGTAATTTTGGGGTCTCTTTCAGGAGGTGATCGGTGAATTCTTTCAATGGTGATTTTGCCTTCTGATTCTACAATCTTAGGGCAGTTTTCTTTCAGGATTTCCTGGAAGATAGTGTTTAGATTATTTTTTTCATCATGGCTTTCAGGAAGTCCAATAACCCTTAGATTGCCTCTCCTAGATCTATTTTCCAAGTCAGTTGTTTTTCCTAGGAGATATTTCATATTTTCTTCTAATTTTTCATTTTTTTGTTTTTGTTTGACTGATTCTTGAAGTCCTATTGAGTCATTCACTTGCATTTGTTCAATTCTTATTTTTAAAGTGTTGTTTTCTTCACTTACCTTTTTAAGCTCCTTTTGTAACTGGCCAATTTGTTCACTGAACTCTTTTTCCACTTCACTAATTTTATTTTTCAATAAATTGGTGTATTTATCATATCTCTTTTGGAAAGCTTCTTGCCCTGATTTCAGTTTATTTTCCCATTTATCCTCCAGCTCTCTTTTGAGATTCTGTATGCAATCTTCCAGAAAGGACTTTTGAAAAGGGGACCAGTTATGGTCCTTAATAACTTCCTCTGGGGTTTTGTATAAAGGAACCTCAGGATCTGGGGTCAGCCCTTCTTTTTTTCAATAAAAGCTGTCTATGGTGAGAACTCTCTTTTGTTTCTTCACCTTTATTTTTTTGTTAGACAGTGTGGATGTCTCTTTAAGGTAGGGAAAAAATGACGGCTGAATTTCTTTGCCCTGGGGCAATTTGGTGAATTAATTTAAGTTGCTCGGCTGGTGGGGGCTAAGACCAAGTCCGATTTACTCCTTAAACAAGGCAAGTCTGCCAGAACACCTGCCCCCAATCAGGGCAGAGTGTTGGCATACCTCAGATAAACTCCAGGTGTTTGGAGTTTGAAGTTTGGAGTTTCTGCCAAGATAAGCTGAGTCCTACCCTCACTTCCGGCCTGCAAGGAGTCCACTGTTTATCTCTCTGTCCAAGTTAGACAAACCTGATATTAAGTTCTTCAGAGATATCTGCAAGCAGTGTCCAAGTATTCTGAATTCGTTGACTTGAAGATCAGTTCAGAGGCTTATTTTATTGTTGATTTGAGAGAAGATCGGAGGAGCATGCAGGGAGTCACATTTTCTCCCTGCCATCTTGCAATGTAAACATATTTATACAATTCTCTTGATGCACAAGAAAAATTGGAACAAAAAAGGAAAGTAAAGGAGTAAGAAAACAATGCAAGCAAACAACAACAACAAGGGAGAGAATGTTATGTTGTGATCCAAACTCAGTCCCCACAGTACTCTCTCTGGGTGCAGATGCTTTCTTCATCACAAGATCATTGGAACTAGCATCAGTCATCTCATTGTTGGAAAGAGTCATGTACATCAGAAATGATCATTATATAATACTGATATTGTTGAGTACAGTGATCTCCTGATTCTGCTCATTTCACTTAGCATCAGTTCACTGAAGTCTCCTCAGGTCTCTCTGAAATCATATTGGTGCCATAGTGTATCACAGAATCACTACAAATTCAATATCTCAATATGGCTATCAAGATGAACCATATGAAACTGTGTACCTGTAAAATTAATTGTAATATAGAAATGTCAAAGATGTAGATGGGGCATTACTTTTCCAATTAGGAATCTACAGGTTGCTGCACAAAATTTCAAGTTTTTGACTAAAAAAGCAGAATTTTTCTTAGATGAAAAGTTGTACAGTAGCAACTAGAGAAGACAAAATATTCATGTCTGGATTTCAGTTTGTGATGTTTTCCCCTAAATTTTCTATAGATAAAATTGCTGTACAGGAAAAATTACCAAAGCTACACCTTGATATCCTAATCATACTTCAGAACTGACTTCAAGGGAGCCAAGATGGCAGATTAGTGGCAGATTGAGCTCAACTCTCTCAAAGAGTCCCCTGCACACACCTTTAAAATAATGCCTCAAATAAAATTTTAGAGCTGGAGAGCCAACAAAAGGTCAGGGTGAGACATTTTTACTGACTTAAAAAATTAAAAGATTAACACAAGATGTCTGTGACACTGGAGTGGAGGCCTGTACAGAGTCCAAGCAAGCAGCTTCTTCAGGAGTTTTAGCTCAGAAACAATAAGGGGCTCATACAATTAGTTAGAAAGAGATTACGGAGGACTTTTTGCTGGCATTTCCTGGAGATGGAACTGACTGAAAACTCTAGTTCTCATATGAAATTCTGGGTTGCATTTCCAAAATAAAGAGGATCACTAGCACTTGGGGCTACAGGAAAAGAGATGCACTCTTTGGATAAAGACCAGAGTGGAGACCAGGAGAACAGCAATTATACCTTTCCCAGGATCATACTACCTTGGAAGTACTGCAAACTTGCACACTCCAAGAACAACCTCTGAAAAAAAGCACTCTTGGGACAGAGCCTTTTCACCCCAAGGTGAGCAGAGCTTAATTTCAATATAATGAATTATCAAACAACAATAACAAAAATAAATTTGACCATAAAAAGCTACTACAGTGTCAGAGAAGAATGAGACACACAGAGAAAAGACAATACTGTCTTTGAGGATCAAAGAAAAATGCTCTTTGGACCCAAACACATAAATAATTCCCAGAAAAGTAAGAAAAAGAGATAAGGGTAGCAAAGAAAAAAGTGGGGGGAACATGAGGACGATGCATAAAATTATGAATAATTTAGCAGCATGGGAAATGCTGAGTAAGTTATGGTATTTGAATGGAATGGAATATTACTGTTCTAGAAGAAATAATGAACAGGCTGATTTCAGAAGAGCCTGGAAAGACTTATATGAAGTGATGCCGAGGGAAGTTAGCAGAATAAGAAGGACACTGAATACAGTAACGGCAGGATTATACAATGATAAACTGTGAATTACTTCGCTATTCTCAGCAATACAATAATCCAAGATGATTTAAAAAGATTTACGATGAAAAATGCTATCCACCTCCAGAAAAAAACTAATGAATCTAAATACAGATGTAAACATACTATTTTTACTTTATTTTAAAGTGGGTATTTTTGGTTCTGATTTCTTTCTCAAAATGACTAGTATGAAAATATATTTAACATGGCTGTACATATATAACCTATATCAAATTGCTTCCTGTCTCAGGGAAGGGAGGAAGCAAAGAATTTGGAACTCAAAATTTAAAAGAAAAAAGAATGTTAAAAACTGTTTTTACATATAATTGAAAACATATTAAAATATTAAAAAAAAACTATAGTAAGTTATTCTGATAAAAGACTCATTTCTCAAACATATTATGAGCATATAATTGAATTAAATTTATACAAACAAGAGCCATTACACAATTTACAAAAGGACAAAAGATATGAACATTTTTCAGAGGAAAAAAAATCAAAGTTAAGAGTCCCATGGAAAAAAAGTACTCTAAATCATTACTGATGAGAGAAATTCAAGCTAAAACAACTCTGAGATAATACCCCACATCTTTCAGATTGGCTAGCATGACAGAAACGGGAAAGGATAAATGCTGAACTAGATGTGGAAAGACTGGGATGGTGTTGTTACACTTGGGAACTCATTACCATTTTGGAGAACAATTTATAACTATGCCCAAAAGCTATAAAATTGTGCATAGCCATTAACCCAGAAATACCAATAGCAGTTTCTGTAGATATCAAAGAAAGGGGAAAGAGCCTATATGTACAAAAATATTTATAACAATTCTTTTTGTGGATAAAGAGACTTCTGGTGGTGGAGTCAAGATGGTGGAGTAAAGCCATGAAGTTGTTGGAGCTCTCCTAGTTTCCCTGGAAAACCACCGAAACCAAGCCTGTGAACAGAGTCTGACAGAGTGAAACAACTCTCCAGCTCAAGATAGACTGAAAAACGTTAAGAGAGGTCAGTCTCCCTGGGGTGAAAAGGGTGTTCAGCCCAGCTCAGACAGATGCTGGGAAAGCCAGTAAGAGGGTCTTAACCACAGCAAATCAGCAACTAAGACCCCCAGTCCTGGCTCAGTGTAGGAGCAAATCAGGAGGACAGCTTCCAGTTCCAGCTCAGAAGACAAACTCTGGGAAACTAGACTATTTCCTGGATAGAGCAGAAAAAGCTACGTCCTACGTCCTGTTAACACAAAGGGGCGCTGTGCTGAAAGCCAAGGCTCAGAGCTGCACTGGAAGCTTGGGACAGCTCCTCCTTTACCCCAAGAGCAGGGATTGAACATAAAAGTAAAAACAAGAGGAAATACCAAAATAAAGGGAAAGAAAAAGACCAAGAAACAGAAAAAAAAAACCTTGACCATAGAAAGCCACTACAGTGACAGGGCAGAACAAAACACGGCCTTAGAGGGCAGAATCTCCACAGAAGAAATCTCCAAGAGTGAGATAAACTGGTCTCAAGCCCAAAGAGGTTTTCTGGAAGTGTTCACAAAAGACTTTAAAAGGCAAGCATCATCTTTCAGGGGAGATGATGGACAGTCAATAAAGTAATAGATTTCCAATCATTTGTATGAAAAAAATCAGAAATAACAGAAAATTTAATCTACAAACACAGGACTCGAGAGAATCATAGAAAGGTAAAGAGGGGAAATATATATTATTTAAGGGCTAAACTGTTTACATCCCTAGATGGGAAAACAAAATATGTAACTTATGAGAACTGTATCTGTCACTGGGGAAGACAGAGCATGTATCACATGGACTGAGGGTGTGGTAGTGAATGGACTCTGATGTGATGAGATCAAAGAAAAAGACATTAAGGGGTAGAAGAAGGTCTATACTGGAAAAAGAGGAAAGGGGAGATATAATAGAATAATTAGTTCACATGAAGAGATGTAAAAGACCTATTACAATCTAGCAAAAGAAGGAAGCATAGTCTGAAGCTTGATTTCATCAATTTGGGCTCTAAGAGGGAATAACTTCATCCTTCATTTGGGAATAGACATTTATATATCCGTATAAAGAAGTAGGAGGAGAAAGATGAAAGAAAAGGGAGGGGCAGGACAGAAGTAAGGGCAGAAACACCAGGGGAAAAGGTAAGAGAAGGGGAGAGATAAGGTAGTGGATGGGTTGAATAAAAAAACATTTCTAAGAGAAGGGGGGAAGGGTGACAGGAGATAAGTTAGTGGGATAGGTTAAAAAAAACAGGGCGGAAAGACAGAACAAACCTATATACAGGGGAGAAAACACAAGGGAGGGAAATACAGAGCAGGCAATCATAGCTTGAATGTGAATGGGATGAATTCTCCCATAAAATGGAAGTGAATATCAGAATGGATTAATCCTACAATATGTTATTTACAAGAAACATATTTGAAACAGAGAGATATACAGAGTAAAAGTAAAAGGCTGAAATAGATTTTATTATGCTTCAGCTGAAGAAAAAAAAAGCAAGGGTAGCAATTCTGATCTCAGATAAAGCAGAAGTAAAAATACATCTTATGAAAAGAGATAAGGAGGGCAAGTACATCTTGAAAAAGGGTACCGTAAGCAACAAAGTAATAATGACATTAAATGTGTATGCACCAAGTGATAGAGCAACCAAATTCCTAGAGAAGAGTTTAAGTCAGTTACAGGAAAAAATAGACAGCAAAACTATACTAGTGGGGAACCTCATCCTTCCCCTCTCAGAATGAGAAAAATTTAATCACAAAATAAGCAAGAAATTATGGAGATTAATAGAATCCTAGAAAACCTAGATATGATAGACCTCTGAAGAAAACTGAATAATGACAGAAAAGAATATATCTTTTTCTCAGCAGTACATGGCACCTACACAAAAACTGATGTATTAGGGCATAAAAACTCACAAAATTTACTATTTCTCTCTTTTCAGACTTTCCTTTTCAAATATAACACAATAACAATTACATTAAATAAAGGGACAGGGAAAGACATTAAAAACCAACTGAAAATTAAATAATTTATATCTAAAAATGACTGAGTCACACAACAAATCAAAGAAACAATCTATAATTTCATTCAAAGAAAATGACAATAATGAAACAACATACCAAAATCTATGAGAAGAAGCCAAAGTTGAATTGGGAATGCAACTAAAAAAGCTAGAAAAACACAAATAAAAAAACCCCAATTAAATACCAAATTAGAAATTCTGAAACTCAAAAGAGAGATTAATAAAATTGAATCTAGGAAAAACTATTGAACTAATAAATGAAACTAGGAGTTGGATTTTGAAAAAAAAATAGATAAACCTTGATTACTTTGATTAGGAAAAGGAAAGGAAAACACAATTACCAGCATAAAAATGAAAAATGTGAACTTACTATCAATGATAAAGAAATTAAAGCAATAATTAGGAGCTATTTTGCCCAACTGTATGACAGCAAATCTAAACGAAATGTATGAAATTTTACAGAAATGTAAATTTCCCAGATTAGCAGAAGAAGAAATAAGTTACTTAAATAATACCATTTTAATAAAAGAAATTGAATAAGCCATTTATGAACCTCTTAAGACAAAACCTCCATGGCCAAATGGATTCACAATTGAATTCTACCAAATATTTCAAGAAAAATTAATTTCAGTACTATGTAAACAACTTGGAATAATAGGTAAAGTGGGAGTACTACTACACTCCTTCTATGACATAAATATGGTACTGATACCTAAACTAAGAAGAGCCAAAACAAAGAAAGAAAATTACGTACCAATCTAATCAATATTAATACAACAATTTTGAATAAAAATAGCAAAGATATAACAGCAACTTATCAGCAGTATAATACACTATGACCAAGTGGAATTTATACCAGGAATGCAGGGCTGGTTCAGTATCGGGAAAACTATTACCATATTCGACTATATCAATAACAAAACCAATAGAAATTATATGATAATATCAATAGATGCAGAAAAAGCATTTGGCAAAATATTGCACCCATTCCTATTAAAAATACTAGAAAGTATAGGGATAAATTGATAAATGGTCAAAGGATATGAACAGACAATTTTCAGATGATGAAATTAAAACTATAGTCATATGAAAAGGTGCTCAAAATCACTATTGATCAGAGAAATGCAAATTAAGACAACTCTGAGGTACCACTACACACCTGTCAGATTAGCTAAAATGACAGGAAAGGATAATGACAGGTGTTAGAGGGGATGTGGAAAGACTGGGACAATGATGCATTGTTGATGGAACTGTGAACGGATCAAGCCATTCTGGAGAGCAATTTGGAACTATGCTCAAAAAGTTATCAAACTGGGCATACCCTTTGACCCAGCAGTGTTTCTATTGGGCTTATATCCCAAAGAAATGATAAAAGAAGGAAACGGAACCACATGTACAAGAATGTTTGTGGCAGCCCTTTTTGTAGTGGCTAGAAACTGGAAACTGAATGGATGCCCATCAATTGGAGAGTGAATAAATTATGGTATATGAATGTTACAGAATATTATTGTTCTGTGAGAAACTAGCAACAAGATGACTTCAGAGAGGCCTGGAGAGACTTGCATGTACTGATGCTGAGTGAAGTGAGCAGAACCAGGAGATCATTATTCACAGCAACAACAATACTATATGATGATCAATTCTGATGGACATGGTTCTCTTCAACAATGAAATGCTTCAAACCACTTCCAATAGTTCAGTGAAGAAAGCCATATACACCCAGAGAGAGGGATGTGAAATGTGAACCACAACATATCATTTTCATGCTCTTTACTGATGTTTGCTTGCATTGTATTTCCTTTTTCTGATTCTTCTTTCTTGTAGATAGGATTTTTCCTGCACAAAAATGATGTGTGGAAATATGTATACATATATTTGATTTGTCAAGTATTTTAACATAATTAACATGTAGTGGATATCCTGCCATCTAGGGGAGGGGTGGGCAGTAGGGGGGAAAATTTGTAACAGAAAGCTTTGTAAGGGTTAATGTTGAAGAATTACCCATACATATGTTTTGCAAATAGAAAGTATTAATAAAAAAAGAAAGTGTAGGGATAAAGGAAGCTTTCATTAAAATAACAAGCAGTATCTATCTAAAACCAACAATATGTATTTTTTTAATGGAGAAAAGCTGAGCACATTCCCAATAAGATCAGGGGTGAAACAAGGATGAGATCCATTGTATTAGAAATGAAAAATAGAAAAAGAAATTAAATGAATTACAATAGGCAGTGAGGAAAAAAGACTATCACTCTGCAGATGATATGATGGTAAACTAAGAGAATCCTAGAAAATCATTCAAAAGCCTATTGGAAACAATTAACAGCTTTAGCAAAGTTGCAGGATATAAAATAAACCCACACAAAACATCAACATTTCTGTATGTTATTGGCAAAGTCCATCGGCAAAAGATAGAGAGACTCCATTTAAAATAACTATAGACAAAATAAAGTACTTGGGGGGAGGTCTACCTGCCAAGACAAACCCAAGAACTATATGAATTCAATTACAAAACACTTCTCACACAAATAGTCAGACCTAAACAAATGGAAAAATATCAATTGCTCATGGGTAGGCTAAGCTAATGTAATAAAAATGACAATTCAGCCTAAATTAGTCTAATTGTTCAGTGGCATAACAATCAAACCGCCAAAAGGTTATTTTATAGAACTAGAAAAAATAATAAAAAAAACTCATCTGGAAGAACAAAAGGTCAAGATTAACAAAGGAATTTAAAAAATTACAAAGGACTGTGGCTTAGCAATATCAAATCTAAAACTATATTATAAAGCAACAGTCATCAAACCTATTTGGTACTGGCTAAGAAATAGAGTGGTGGATCCGTAGAATAGATAAGATACACACGATACAATAATCAAGGCTTATAGCAATCTAGTATTTGATAAACCCTCAAACTCCAGCTTATGCAATAAGAACTCAGTATTTGACAAAAACTTATGGGAAAATTGGAAAATAATATATCAGAACTTTGGCATATACCTCCATCTCACACCCCATACAAAATAAGGTCAAAATGGGTACATGATTTGATCATAAAGGATGATACCATAAAGAAATTAAAGAACAAAGGATAACTTACCTATTACATCTTTGGGAAAGGGAGGATTTTATGACCAAAGAAGAACTAGAAAACATTATGAAAGGCAAAATAGACAACTTTGATTACACTAAATTGAAATGTTTTTGCACAAACAAAACCAACAGAAACAAGATTTTTCAAAGGGAAGTACAAAGCTGGGGGAAAAATCTTTACAGTCAGTCTTTCTAACAAATGTTTCATTCCTAAATACAGAACATACAGAACAGTGTCAAATTTATAAGAATACAAGCCATTCCTAAACTGCTAAGTGATCAAAGGATATGAAAAGAAAAGTTCTAGATGATGAAATTATAACTATCTACAGACATATGAAAACATGTTTTAATCACTATTCATTGCAAGTCACTGTCTGATGCCGCACCGTCACCACTTTCCTGTACATGTTCAGGACCTTGAAGGTCTCCTGCTCCAGCCAAATGATGCCTCCCATGGTCTGGGGATCCAGCTGCACCAGCTCGCCCAACTCATGCTGGCCCCCCACATCCACACCCAAGGAAGATATAAAGGAGGGAAAAGGACTACTTGTACAACAATGTTTGTAGCAGTTCTTTTTGTAGTAACAAAGATTTGAAAAATGAGTAGATGCCCATCATTGGGGGAATGGCTGAAAAAACTGTGATAAATGAAAGTAATAGAATATTATTTTTCTATATAAAAAATGAAAAACAAGCTAATTTCAGAAAGGCTCAGAAATATGCTGAGAAAAACAAGCAAAACCAGAAATAGAAATACGTCATACACAATAATGCAAGGATCTGTGATGGTCAACTATGAAAGACTTGGTTCTTCTCATTAGTTCAGTGACCTGAAGCAATCCCAATAGACTTTGGAGAGAAAATGTCATCTGCATCCAGAAAAAGAACTAAGGAGCCTGAATGTAAATCAACACATGCAATATTGACTTATTTTTAATGTTTTTTTTCATCTCCCGTGGTTTTTCCCTTTTGTTATGATTTTTCTCTCCCAACATGATTCATAAAAGAATGTGTGTTAAAAATAAAAAAAATTATTTTTGTGGTGACAAATTGGAAATCCAATGGTGATCATCAATTGGGAATGGATGAATAAGTTGTAGCATATGATTGTGATGAAGTTCTACTGTGCCATAAGAAATGATGAGGGAGATAGTTTCAGAATAAGACAAAAAGAACTATACAAACTTATGCAAAGTGAAACAAGCAGAACTAGGAGATCATGTGCACAGTAATGATTTATCAACCATGTAATGATAAGGAAACTATGAAAGACTAGTCTACTCTCATCAATAAAATGATTTAATACAATTGCAAAGGATTCATGGTGAAAAAATACTACCTATTCCTGGAGGGATAAGTGATAACATTCTGAATTAAAATTAAAGTCAAATTTTCTCACTTTATTTTTATTGCTTTTTTAAAAATATGGGTAACATGGAAATATGTTTTGTATGATTTTACTTGTATATTGGACATCATATTGCTTGTCTTCTCAATGGTTGTGGGAGAAGGCTAGAGAGAGGAGTTTAAAAAGAAAAGAAAATTAAAAAAACAATAAATTAAAATGTAAAAAAATAGCTTAGTTCAAACATCACCTCTTCAAGCACATACACAACATGGTGGGTAGGAGAGATGAGTTTTGTCACCTCCTGTTACTATAGTTCATTCTTCAGATTATGCATTTCTAATGGAATAGACAGTCTCCATTCAGTAACTCCAATGTATGTTGTTCTTCTGTAGGGAATCCAAATCTAAGAATGTGGCAAACTGAGAAAATACTGTCTTCCTTGTCAGATTCATAGAAGGGAAGGAGAGGTAACATACAAGACGAATGAATTAGGATCTAAAAAAATCTTCAAAAGTTAGAGAATTGAGCTGAAATGAATTTGATGAAATTCACTAAGGCTAAATGTAAAGTCTTCCATTTGGTCACACAATTAATCACCTTCACAAGTATAAGACAGGAAAGGTATGGTTAAAGGACCAGAACATAAGAATACCTCAGAGGATCAAGCCACATCAATTGCTGCAGTGCATTTTTTTAGATCCAATAACCAAAGAAACTAGATGAAAATTTTTATTGCAAAATAAAATGATAATTCTTTGGTATAATTGATTTGCCTGGTCCTTCTAGTATTAGATAGTAGCATTAAAAAATAAGTTTCTGAAAAAAGATGTAAACCTTAGACAGCAGATTCAACATAATACTGTAGCGTGATGTGGTAGGATAAAAAAAGCTCCTGTGATTTTGAAATACATTTACAGTACAGAGCCAGGCTGACAATTTAAAGCTCCCTACCAGGGTCAGTGAGAAGGTAAATGAGGAAGAACCCAAAGGCTATTTGAGAAGTGCAAAGTACAATACACAAAGCCAAGCATTAACAATGTTATTAACTCAGATATTTACAATTACTGCAAATTCAAATCAATAGGCCAGGCAATAAGATGAAGAGTTTAGAAAATTCATGCTGATGAAGAGGTAGGTGAGATCTTTGAAACTCACATCACCAATTATTTAACTCACAAGAGTAAAGAGACTAATTTCCAGGCACAAATGAACCTGTCTTTGTCTATATAAGATCATTCAAAGGCATTTCTTAATTGTAATCACAAGAGTGTGATATGAAATGATATTGATGCACCAGACATGAAACAATCAAATGAAGAGGACACATGAGAATCTGGAACAGAAGAAAAGGATAAAGGCTAGGAAAATGGAGTAGTCTTCAAAAAGTCTCTATTACAATTATGTTTGGAGCAGCACTAAATAACATGTTGATAATTGATTAATAATGTAGATGAGATTAATCTTATTTTGAATTCTAAGAGAGAGAGAGAGAGAGAGAAAAGACACAAAGATGGGAGCCAGAGCAGGAGTTCATTATAAAGTTCATTACTTTCTGTAAAAAATGAATATCACATTTACTCCCTATAACTGCAGTGGATCTTAAGAGCTATTTTATTAACTTATCATTGCAAAATAATTAGGATAATCATATATGCTCTTCATCCAAATGAAGAAAGGCACATTATTACAAAACAATAATTTTTATCAAAATAAATTTATCAAATTCTTTTGGGGACTAGGATTTATGGAATAATGATAAGATGAAGAGCTTTGAGATCATGCCATATGGTCACAGGAACATGCTAAAATAGAGCCCATACTAGCTCTCTTTTAGCATCTGAAAGACCATTGTGTGGAAATGAGATTAGTGTTGTTCAGCTGGGCCCCTGTGGGCAGAAGTAAGACTGACAAGGGGGAAGTTTCAAAGTGGCAGATTTAAATTTGATGCAAGAAAAAAAAACTTTCTAGCAGTTTGAGCTAGGCCAATTTAGAAAGGGCTGTGACAGTTTCACCCTTGCTGATGGTCTTTGAGCAAAGGTGCAATGACTTAATACTTGCTTAGGACCCTGGGGAATCAACATGGAGAGTCTATGAGTATGCAGTTAAGGTTTTGTGCCCATTGTATCCATTGGAGTACATAATAGTCACTGAATATTTGTTAAGCACCTACTATGTGCCAGGCAATCTACTATGTACATGCTGGGGTACAAATAATAAAAATAAAAGACTGCCCTTACCTTCAAAGAGTTTACAATCTAGTTGAGGTGGACATTACACCAAAGGAAGGTGAAAAGGAAGAATTAAGGAATAGTTACCAGAGGAAACTATCAACGCCAAGTGGAACACCTAATAGTAAATGACATTTGTTGGAAAAGACTCAGTCTTCTAAAAAGGTAGCATTGGAAGGAGTTCATTGCTCCACCCTCCAGTCCTTCAATCAAAGGGTAGAAGGAACTGAGGGGTAAGAGAATGAATTGCTGAGTGTAAAAGCTGAATCAACCTCTAAGATAATAACACTCAAGGTGATGAGCTTATCCTGGTTGAGGGATATAATTTCATCTGGTTTGGGTTGCTGTTATCACCTGCTCATCAGCCAAAAGAACTGAGTGAAATGAGGATAGGATTCCACTTCTAAATTCCAGTTGGAAACTGAGGTTCAAAAGGGAAGTCATAATGATAACTGGGGTTGGAACCTAGGTATATATCAAGTAAATACCTACAAGGAAGATCTATCAAATGAACAGATCATCCACACAAGTCATGGCACACTCATTTTAAAGTATACCCTCAACTATGCCACAAAGTTGTCATTTTAGACAAAGAAAATCTAAGAATTAAAATAGGTTGCACTAGCTATCTAATCCAACCTATATTGTTCAGTTCTGACTGACTCTCTGTAATTCCATGGACCATAGCAAGCCAGGTCTTTCTATCCTCCACTATCTCGTGGTCTATCTCCAAGCATATGTTTGCTGTTTCTGTTCATCTCATCCTCAGCCATTCCCTTCTCCTTTTACCTTCAATCTTTCCCACCATCAGGGTCTATTCCAATGTCTCCTAACTTCACAGGAGGCCAAAGTGTCTATGCTTTTGGCTTCAGTATTTGATTTTCCAATGAACAGCCTATTTGTCAGCCTCCTTGCCGCGTCTTTTCTCATTTTCCCAGTCCATTTTGTTGTTAAACTTGATTTTTTAAGCTCTTCTAACTAAACCATCATATAGTCCGTAAAAGGATATACTTTTGGACTTTCTTCTTCAATGCTTCTTTATCTTTTTTGCCTTGTAGCTACAGCTAAAGTACTATTGGATGCATTAACATCTTTGATTTAGCCCTGAGTTTATTGGGAAAAATTCTAATGTTTCCCTACCATACAGAATGAATTTCAATATAGGTCAATAAAAGTTTGTTCATATTAAGGAAAAGGCAACTAGGTGACACTGGATAGAGTGCTGGACCTCAAATCTAGAAGATTCTTCTTCTTGAGTTCAAATGCAGCATCAGATACTTCCTAGCTCTGTGAACTGGGCAAGGCACTTTACCCTGTTTACCTCAGTTTTGCTATCTATAGAATGATTTGGAGAAGGAAATGACAAACCACTCCAGCATCTTTGCCAAAAACAAAACAAAACAAAAGAAAACAAAACAAAAGAAAACAAAACATGAAGTCATGAAGAGTGGAACATGACTGAAAACAAGTCAACAGTAACAAAATGCTAAGGAAAAGTCCTTTCCATTTTATGCTTTCTCTATTTTTTTAAAAACATCAGTGAAGGCTTGATTTTCTCAAAGGCCTTTACTGTATCTTCAGGGAAAAAATCATATAATTCTTATTGCTTTTTAAATCAATCTGATTAACAGTTTTCTTAAAAATGAAAAAAAAAACCTTTGGTATGAATCCAATTTGATCTTAAGAAATACTTATTAGCATATGAAGCTGTAAAATCTTTGCTAATATTTTATTTAGTATTTGAATATACATATTAATTCATGATATTTGTCTGTATATTTCCATCTCTACTTCATGCCTCCGTGATTTGAATACCAGGAATAGATTTTTCTCACAGAAGTAATTTGGCAATCTACGATTCCCCTCCACCACCTCTGATAACAGTTTATGTAATATAGGTATTACTTCTTCTTTAAATGCTTGATAGAATTCAATCACAAATTCCAGAGTAGGATGCTTTTTTTTAAATAAGGAAGGCAGTTCTTTCATGTTTTATTTAATTTTTCTTAAGATTAAGTAACTATCAATTTCCAAATTTTAGTAAATATTTATCCACTTAAGCTTTCCATTTTGATACATAGAAGAGAGTATAATAAATTAGGAAATTTTTGCTAACGTACTTTCCATCTGTCATAAATTTTCCCTTCTCATTTTGGATCTGGGTAATTTGTTTTTCCTTCCTTCTATTAAAAGTAGATTAACATTTTATAACTTTCAATTTATTTTTATAAACTAGTTTTTTTTTAAAAAAATAAGCAACAGTCTGTTCTCAATTATATTTAACTTACCTTTATTTTTTAAAAAAATATTGTTTTATATTTTTAATCTGCAGATTTTGTCATTTTTAAGGTATGTTCTTTAAAACTGTCTGTCTTATTTGTTAACATTTGTGTTTAAAGCTAAAATGTTAGTTTTAAGGACTGTTTCAACTATATCCCACAAGTTTTGCTATGCTGTTTTTACTGATAATCTCAATAAAAACATTAATTCTTTCTTTGATTTGCTTTTTTATTCAATCCTTATTTACTCTTTTACTTTCCATGATTTAACATTATGATATTATGACTTGAATAGGTCCATTTTTATGGATGGGTTAGTGTCCTGTAAGCCCTAGCACTTGTTCTATTCTGATAAAAATGCTACGTGATGCTCAAAGGTAACCACCAAATTAGACTGTTAGTCATTAGTAATAGTGTGTCAGCTCCCCTTCCACCCCAAAATTTTGTGAAGGTCCATGATTTTCTTCCTATTCATCATTCTGATGTGTCAGTGTTTGAAAGTAGCAAATTAAAATAAATTATTCTCTTTCTAGTTGGGTCTTTTGCATTGTGGTTACTTTTTCTTTTAAGTACTCAATGTTATAAGCATTTAAAGCATGGATAATTCCCATTACTTTAATATATCTACCTCTATCATAGCTCTCTACCTCTTTTTACCCTAATCCTCTTCAGACTGCACCTCTACCTCTCTCAGTTTTACGTGCTACACATGCCACAGAAAGATATTTATTCTGAAAGTTCACTACACTTCTGAACTTTCTATAATGGAAGTATTCTCTTTCCCAGCAGTCTCTTCCTTTAACTAGTTCTTCGCATTTTTCATTTAAAAGAGGGTGCCAAGCCCACCAAAAGACCAAAATCTTCATTCCTCTCTAGGCTGGACTCTTGATACTCTAGACTTTCTCTGTGATCATGCATGGGACAGTCCTCCTTTTATGTACTGTCTCTCGGCATTAGGAGAATGAGAGGAATGGATGAAATAATTTGAATGATAGCTCTGTAATGTTAGAAATGTTTTATCATTTACATTCTTGGAACTCAGTAAAGTGTCTCATTCAAAGCAGGCACTTAATCCATGTTTATTGGCTTGACTTTTTTTTTTTTTTTTTGCTTTTTGCTGAGGCAATTGGGGTTAAGTGACTTGCCCAGGGTCACACAGCTAGGAAGTGTGAAGTGTCTGAGACCAGATTTGAACTCAGGTCCTCCTGACTTCAGGGCTGGTACTCTATCCACTGCGCCACCTAGCTGCCCCGTATTGGCTTGACTTTTGAATGCCCCTTCACCTACAGTGCCTAATTTCAAAAAGTATTAAGTGGTTGGTCAGTTGTGTCTGGCTTTTCATGATCACATTTGCTGTTTTCTTGCCAAAGATACTGAAGTGGTTTATTCAGCTTATTTAAGAGGAGATTAAACTAAGGCAAATAGGATTAAGTGACTTGCTCAGGGTCAAATAGCTAAGAAGTATCTGAGGCCAGAATGTCTTTCTGACTCCAGGTCTGGCACTCTATGCAGTGTACCACCTAGCTGCCCAACCATTCTTTCCATTAAGTCTTATATTTCCATCTGATCACCACTTATAGGATTAACCAATAGATAGTTTTCTCCTTGAATGAACCACACTCAAGGTAGTGTTCTTACACAATGTCTTTTCATGGTCAATATATTTTGCATCTCTGTTAAGCTTCTTTCTTTAGGTACCTTTCAATTTCAAAGTTTCTGATCATCTCTGAGTTACTAAGAAGGAATGATTTAATGTCTATATTTCTATTTAGGAGCCATACATCTTTTTTGTTATAGTATGCTTATAACTGCAAAATATACTGAAATGTATGTTTTTTCTTTTCTTTTCAGCATATCACCATCTATTGCTTTTTCAATATAAGAAAATGATTTTCATTCTGAATAGTTCTGTATAACTTGAACTGACAATTTCTGACATATGAAGTGTGTGTTACTTCGAATACTCTGGGACAATGATCCTGTAGAATTAGACTAGGTTTCTGGGAGAGGCAAACTTTGGATTCCCTTTTCATAGCTTCCTGTAGATTTTTAGCAATCTACATTTTTCTCTCTTTCCCTCATAATTCCAAGAAATTTAATTTTATAATATTAAAAATTTGTTATTCAGGTTCTTTGTTACCTTTCCCCATTGTGAATGACTTGGCTCTCAGACTGTCTCCCAGATATGTCTTCATGATTATAATTTTGGTTTGTAGAGACCATAAGGTTTCCTTCCCCAATTATACTTTCTTTTTGACTGTACTGTATGTCTTAAGACTGTACTCTGATGTCTTAAAATCTATTTGAAGTAAGTGACTACTTTGTTTTATCTTTTAAAATTCTTTAACAACTTTAATTTTCTTCCTTATGTTTTCTCTAAAATCATTTATTAAACTTTGCGAGGGTATGGTGAGAACTCTTAATTTTCATTCTTAATTGGGGGAATATAGTTATTATTTCAGGATTTTTCTTTCTTTTGGATATGGCTCTTTGCTTTATTTTTTTATTTTACCCTACAACATTTATTAATTATATTAACAATTATATTTTTGTTTACTTTTTCCTCTCTCTCTCTCACCTATTCTTTTTATTTCAGCTGTGACTGTGAAGTTGCCTTTGCTTTCTTTTCTTTATGGTGTTGTCTCTCTCTGTGCGTGTGTGTGTGTGTGTCTGTTTATTTGGTATATTTCTTTATGTTTTGAGGTGATAAAATGAAAATGGACTTAGGCATGACCAATAACTTAGCCATCTTGCTGGAAGTCTCTCCAGAGTATTCTCTAATGCATTTTTTCAAAGATGTTATGAAGGTCTTTATTTCAAGGACATTTTTCATTTTGAAGTAATCAGCTTTTAATTAAACCAATGGGTAACTGCAGATTATTAAACTATCTAGCTAATGATTATGATACTATTATTTCCTCAGCAGAACACATCTGTAAATTTAATTGACTGGAAGTCAAAATTAGCCTATCCTGAAAGAGGTGGAATTTTTGTGTTGTTGTTTAGATATTCAGGAGGAATATTGTTATTTGAATAGTGCTTGCAAAGTCCATTCCAAAAATGTTTTTGTGTTAGTCTTATTTCATTAGGAAAATGTGACATATATAAGACTTATTTAAAGGAGAAAAGACATATAAGAGAATATCATATACCAGACTTCCATTAATGGCACTTCTGAATAGATGTCAAGGGTATATCATTTGCAGGGAGAAGACCACACAACAAAATGAAAAGGATAAAAATATAAGATAAAAAAAACAGAGAGGAATGGGGGGGAGGGGGGTGGGAGAGAGAGAGAGAGAGAGAGAGAGAGAGAGAGAGAGAGAGAGAGAGAGAGAGAGAGAGAGAGAGAGAGAGAGAACACAAATATGAGCAAGCACAGGCAGACTTATGGGGCTTATCTCATGATAAGTCTTTCTAGGTCACTGTGCCAATTTTTAGAAGACTTTATACACTGAGAGAGCATAAATTTAATACAATTCAACAAATATTTATTAAATGCTTACTTAAAACTAGGTATCCCTGCTTCACTCATTCATTGGTTTTGTTTTTTTTTCCCTTAGGAAAGAAGACATAACATCTGTGTAGTATTTACGTATGAATGTGAAGACTACCTTGGAGTAGGACCATAGTCCCAAGTGGCCAGGGAGAAATGGGCAATGCAATAATTCTAAGAATCAAGAGGCTAAACAAGGGAAGGGATGAGACTTAAGACCTGGATTTGTTACCTTGAATAATGGGTCTTAAACCTGAATTTGTGACTCACTTGGTTTTAAGAAACTTCTGGATATAGAAAATACCCTAACCAATATAAATTAGCGCCTGCAATGAAAAGTTTTAGAAATTTTCCTAGAATACTGAGAGGTTAAGTAGCATACCAAAAGTTGCATAGTCAGTATATTGCCCTGGATTTTAGGCCAGCTTTTAATCCATTATGCTATGTTGCCTTTTCAGAGAAAAGGAAAGGATTCTAAAGAGTCAAATCCAAAGAAGCAAAATATAAGGGGAAAAACAGACAGAAGAAGAAAGTAACAAGTAAAGGCTAGAGGGTGTTCAGAGACATTTAGAAATGGTATGGTTTCTTGCAGAGAAGCTATTTTCTGGTCTCACACCATACCAGTACATCTCATTGAAGAATCACATACATTGGATGATACATCACTAACTGTCTAACCAATACTGAAAATGAATCACCACTAATATTAAAATGGATCACCCCTATACCATAAATTGTTTGAGGTCATCAAAAATGCTTGAAGAACTTAATGGTGTGGGGGACAAGAGGTGGAGAGAGTGTCCAGAAATCACTCAAAGAAACCCATTCTACTTTTGGATAGCTATAATTGTAAGAAAATAATGTCCTAACACTAAGCCAAAACAATTTTTGTGACTTCCCCCATTGTTCATGAGCCTGCTCTCTGTTCCAAATAATCCTTTTGCTACATGCTGGCCCTTCAAATACTTCAAAACAAATACCTTTGCCTCACAGGCCTCCACTCCCTGATCAGAGCCATCTCTTCTCCATGCTAAATATTTTCATTTTCTTCAATCAAAGCTTGTGTAACAAGTCCTAGATTATGCTTTCCTCTCCTCTGTATGCTTTTCACTTGTTGGGATACAAAAGGGAGAAATAAGGTACAGAAAAATAGGCAAAACACCATGAGGTACCATCCAGGCCATCGGGAGGCCATACTGGAAGGTCTCAGGCCATCATGAATTACTACGTACTCTACGTAAGAGCAAAAGGCTAGATAGAGAGTAGCTGAAGATGAATTTCATGTTTTTTGCCATCATGCTGAGGGTTGCTATATTGGCTTGGCAGACATAGGTAGGAGGTGCATAAATAATCCCTGAGAAGATAATGAGGCTTTTACTGCAAATAAATACTGGATATAAAATTCTAATGAAAACAATATAAATAGTCACAAGTGAAAATCTTAGCAGTAACCAAATGGTCTATTATGCATAATCATATCCTAGCAATGGTTCCTGATACTTCTTCAATCCATCTATGATTATTCTATTCCAAAAAAGCTTGTTGTAAAAGATAACAAGGACATAATCCATTCTAAGTCTAAGCCATATGACTCAAAATAAACAGATTATATCATGGTGTACTACATACCATTAGACTTGAAGTGAATAAAAGCAGACACTGACTTGGCTATATCCATAGACTAGTCACTTAAGCACTCTGAGCCTCAGTTAAACACATTGGTAAAATAGGGAAAATATTATCTATAGGTAATCTGCTCATCAGAGGTTTTGTGAGACTCAATTGAGATAAAGTACATGATTTATTTTCAAAGCCACTTTCAAAGTCACTTCAGGGTCTGTATCTCAAAGAGATCATAAAAGAAAGAAAGTGACTCACATGTACATAAATGTTTGTACAGTGGTAAGGAACTGGAAACTAAGTCAATGCCCATCAACTGGGGAATGGCTGAATAAGTTATGGTATGTATAGGTTATAGAATATTATTGTTCTTTAAGAAACGATCATCAGATGATTTCAGAGAGGCCTGGAGAGACTTACATTGACTGATGCTGAGTGAAGTGAGTAGAACCAAGAGAAGTTTGTACACAATAACAACAAGATTATATGATTATCAGCTGTGATGGACTTGGGTCTTTTCATCTCTGAGATGATTCAAAGCAATTTCAATACATTTGGGTGGAAAGTGCCATCTGCATCCAGAGAGAGAACTATAGAGCCTGAATGTAGATCAAAGCATAGTATTATCATCTTTTTGTTCTTGTTTCTTTGCTTGTTTTTTTTTTTCTTTCTCGTTATTTTTTCCCTTTTGATCTGATTTTTCTTACACATCAGGATAAATATGGAAATATGTTTAGAGGAATTGCATGTTTAACCTATATTGGAATGCTTAGTACCTTGAAGAGGGGGAAAAGGAGGAGGGAGGGAGAAAAATTTAGAACACAAGGTTTTTGCAGAGGTCAATGTTGGAAACTATCTTTACAATTATTTGAAAAAAGAAAATAATATTGAAAAAAAAGAAAATTTAAAAACTCCAACCCTAATCTACCAAAAATATCTTTCCAAGCAATGTAAGTCTTAGAAACCTAACAATTCTAACAGTGCAGCCTATTACAAAAGTGACTACCCATCAGCTTTGGAAAGGAAGACAGAAAAACAACAACACAATGGTTTCAGAGACTTGGGAACCCACCAGAGGAAGAACATGGGGTTAAAATGCTAATAAGATTCTAAAAATCTAGAAAGAATCAGAGTGACAAACATAATAAGAAAGTACAATGGAGGCTAGCCCATTACCATGGTAGGGACTTTCAATCATTCAAGTTGTCCTGGCAACTAAATTCCTTTTTAGGGAATAAGTTTTGCATATTAAATAATTATTTAGAACCACAGGTATGTTATTTAATATAGGAAAACAATCATTTAAAAACATGGAATGTCTTGTCCTAAATCATTAGCAACTGGCCAAGTAATTCCATGTCCCTGTCCCTGATAGCAAAAGCAGTTGTTCAAAGCAGAGCTTTTAATAACATTTTGTTTTTTCTCTATTCATAATCAGGAAAAAGTAGAGTTACTATTGTGTGGAGCACAAGGACCCTAACCAAACTGACTACTTGAAGACCTCTCAATGTGAAGAAAAAAGTTTTATTAGAATCTCAAGAGAAGCAGGGAATCCCCAACTCCTGGACAGTTAAGAATGAGGAGAGCCAACTAGGGGCTGAGAATCATAGGTTAAATAGACAAGCACTACCCAAACCCCTTCAAAAATCCCCTTATGCAAAGCTTTGTCTTGATTGGCTCTTGCAGTTGCTTTCCCTATATGGTAGGTGGAATGAGTATGGGTAACTAAAAATAAGGGAATGCAAGCAAAATTTTCATTGTTCTAAAGTTAGACGATTTCTAGGAAACTGAAACTTAAGCCTTGAGACTGAGGCTCAATGTTTCACATACTTGAGCAGATAGTCACTGAGAAATCACAATATCTATAATATCTATTCTACACACTATTGAGAAGCAAACAGTGGAGGAAGATTCCCCACCTGCATAATTTACACAGTTAGAGAATGAGGACCTTGGACAAATTAGTATACTTTTTTGGGCCTCAATTCCTCAAATGTACAATGAAGGGAGTTGGATAAAATGACCTCCAAGGTCTTTTCTAGTTCTAACTTTCCAGAATTTAACAGGAAATAGAATCAGACCATTTTAAAATTACAACTCTTCCTTTCCTTCCGGCTTTCCTTCAATGTTAAAGGTCTGAAGCTACATTTTTGTAATGCTATTGAGGAACCAAGCCTATATTTTTCATTCTTGAAATAGAAAACTGTTTAATTTCCTATGCATTCTGTTTGTGGCTAATATACCCCCTACATTGCAACCTACTTGTCTTGGAATTGCTACAAATCACATTTCAAGTTGCTATGGTTACATGTATACAGTTTTGAATTTCATTTGGGTTTTTGGACTATTTTGATATACTCAATACATACAAAATGCAGGAATTAATACCATTTCACATGTATTCATTTCAAAATGATAAAAGATGACTCTTTCCTGTCATCATCTTTAACAAAACTACCAATATATTTCAGCTTCCCTTTGGTCTGCTCTTTAGAGAATAATATATTTCTGCAATATTAACTTATACCATTTCAAAAGAAAAATCATCCATACTGTACAAGGGCTTTTCTATTATCATTCTTTATGGGTTAACCTCTTTGAGATAAGCCATCAGTAAATACCCAAATCTAATAGTCAAGGGCAAACCAAGTCAAGAATTTTGCAAGTGAAAAGAGATTGGTTCCCTACTAAGAATTCTTCTTTACACCCCCTATAATGGCATTCTCAGTACTCAAGTGTCTTCTTTTGACTGCCAAGAACTCTAGTATCTCTGGCTTCACTCACATTTCCCAATACAAGCTTTCCATTGAAATCTGATTGACCTTGGAGTACTCTAGGATAGGATTCTCATATCATCTGGGCTCTACCTAACATTTCTTCTAGTACCTTCTCCAAGCTTTTCATGTGAACAGATGGAGTGGAAGTACCATTATGGCATACATCTAACTAACTATTGAATCGCAGTTTGAGAGTTGTGCATTTCTGATGAAAATCCAACAGTGAGTTTCTAATTGTAGTACCGCCTAGACCAAAGGTTCTGAACCTGATATCCATGGATTCTCTTTGTGGCTAGATTTAAGAATCTTCTTGTGACTTAATTTTTTTATATATAATAGGCTTGTTTTTTAGGCTATACATTTTACTTTATGCATCTAAAAGTATTATTTTGAGGAGTCCACAAACTCCCTTGACTATCAGAATAATGAAGGAAACTATAACACATACAGACGCATGAATTTAACAACTCTTCTAGAGAAACTTTAGGGTAGTCTTTCCATTCCACCCTAATTTTTTATTTTAACTACACTACTCTAAAGATGAAAAATGAAACATCATAAACTTTTTATATTACTGCCATCTCTCCACTTCAAAGGCTAATGAATCTATTTCAATGGTAGCTATTAACATTTTTGTTGACATTTTCACCTGCAGATTTTCCTGTTTTCTATTAATTATATTTTGTTTTTATTTTTCAGAGACTAAAATTTATTAACACACTATTTAAAAACATTGAAGTGCTGACTTAATCTGATGAATTTGTATAAAAACTGCTGAAAATTTTAAGGAGCACATTTAAAGATGGTGCAATTAAAAGAAAAAATCTGACTGCATTTTTAAAAAGATGCCAAAACCACAGTATGAGATCCGTTTGCATTTTATCAATGGTTTAGTTACAGAAGCAGCAAAAGGATTACAATTGTCCAAACATTATATCACCCTAAATCAAAAGATTTGGCCAAAGGTTTTAATCCATTTGTTTGACGTCTAAACAATTAAAAATTATGGGAAAAACTGATATTTGATGCAAATTATGCTCACATTTGTATTCTACTTGTGGATTATCCACTTTCCCTAAGCTGTAACAAAAGTAAGTAATAAATTATGCTGTGTTGTTTGTGGAGCTGTGAATGGATCCAGGCATTCTGGAGAGCAATTTGGAGCTATGCTCAAAAAGTTATCAAACTGTGCATACCCTTTGGCCCAGCAGTGTTTCTATTGGGCTTATACCCCAAAGAAATCATAAAGGAAGGAAAGGGCCCCACATGTGCAAGAATGTTTGTGGCAGCCCTTTTTGTAGTGGCTAGAAACTGGAAACTGAGTAGATGCCCATCAGGTAGAAAATGGCTGAATAAATTATGGTATATGAATATTATGGAATATTATTGTTCTGTGAGAAACGACCAGCAGGACGATTTCAGAGAGGCCTGGAGAGACTTGCATGAACTGATGCTGAGTGAAATGTGCAGAACCAGGAGATCATAATACACAGCAACAACAATACTATATGACGATGAATTCTGATGGACATGACTCTCTTCAACAATGAAATGTTTCAAACCACTTGCAATTTTTCACAGAAGAAAGCCATATACACCCAGAGAGAGGGATGTGAAATGTGGACCACAACATAATATTTTCATGCTCTCGATTGATGTTTGCTTGCATTGTGTTTCCTTTATCTGATTTTTCTTTCTTGTAGATATGATTTTTCTTGTACAACAATGATAAGTGTGGAAATATGTATACATATATTCGATTTGACAAGTATTTTAACATAATTAACATGTGGTGGATATCCTGCCATCTAGGGGAACGGTGGGGACTGGGGGTAAAATTTTTAACGGAAAGCTTTGTAAAGATCAATGCTGAGGAACTACCCATTCATATGTTATGCAAATAAATAAATAAATAAATAAAATAAAATAAATTATGCTGTGCAAAAAATGCTATGGAATGTTTTTTTTTTAAAAAATTAAAGCTTTTTATTTGCATAACATATGTATGGTTTCCGTTACAAATTTTCCCCCCTAGTCCTCTCCCCTCCCCTAGATGGCAAAAAGTCCGCTATATATTAATTATATTAAAATGCTTCACAAGTCGAATAGATGTATACATATTTCCATATTTATCTTGCTGTGCAAGAACAATTGTATCTACATGATGAAGTACTTTTTAAGGCAACCTCTCTCTGACTTGTAGTTCTTGTCAGAGTGTGTCTTTGCTAGAAAACCATACATTGAAAAATTATTTTCCCACAATGCTTTGCTCATCTTGGCAGATTTCCATCCCTTTCCTTTTTTTTTTTTTACAAAAAAATGTGGAATGTTTTAAAAGATTTCCAGAAACAATCCCTAACTCTTCTGTTGACAGGCTTACCTCCTGCTGACTGGTGTGTGTGTAATGTCTAAATAACTCATCCTGAGCATAGTTAATCACTTAATTAACTAATTAATTTGAGTCACAGAATGTTTTCATGGCATTCGAATTTGGGCTAATCAAATTTGAGGTGTTCCCTAAACACTCCATCACATTTCAGCAACAAGCTCTGGTTGATAGTCAGAAAATTCATTTCACCAACATTCAAGAGAAGATTAACCTTGATATGATTAAGGAATTGATAGCAAGAATAAAGTTTATCTAAGAAGACAGGGCATTATGAGAAGAAAGCAAAACAAGATTATGCACATGAGATGAGTCATCCTATTTAACATTTCTTTAATATTTTTCCTTGAAAAACTAATTTTTTCAATCCCTTTCCTCTTCATCTTCAGACTCAGGACATGCTCAAATTCAGGGCATCATCATGGCCATTCTTAAAAATAAATGATATTTTAATATGTCCATAACATTTTATGCCATTGCTGGGGACATTCTCTTTATTAACACAAATCTTATGTCTACAATTAATAGATGGTATTTGTAAATCAGTATAACTTATAAAAAAATCTCCATTAGATGAACAACTTTATAGTAATAGTCTCCTAATTTATCTAGGATATCAATTATCTCTCTCTTTTGGCATTTGCTGCTCCCCTTCAAACTTCATCCAAAGAACCATATGTTATACAAATCTTTTCTTGCGCCACACTAGGTTAATAGCCAACTCACTGAAACTACTGTGGAGGTACTTTGTACAAAAATCTAGAGGCTACTGATCCAAATTCAAATACCAAGTCTTCTTACATACCACTTTGAGCACCCTATCTCCACATCTACTTTGTATAATATGCAAAATGAGAGGGTTAGAATACATGACTTCTAACTAGGCATTGACCCACACCTAACACCATATAACAAGATAAGATCAAAATGGATTCATGATCTAGACAGAAAGAATGATATTATAAACAAATTAGAAAAAGGTAGGATAGTTGGCCTCTCAGATCTGAGGAGGAGGAAGGAATTTGTGACCAAAGAAGAACTAGAGATCATTATTAATCACAAAATAGATAATTTTGATTATATCAAGTTAAAAAGTTTTTGTACAAACAAAACTAATGCAGACAAGATTAAAAGGGAAGCAATAAACTGGGAAAATATTTTCATATCCAAAGGTTGTGATAAAGGCCTCATTTCTTATTGTTTTTTTGTTATTTTTTAAAAGTTTTTTATTTGCAAAACATATGCATGGGTAGTTTTTCAACATTGACTCTTGCAAAACTTTCTGTTACAAATTTACCCCCCATACCTCTGTCCCTCTCCCCTAGATGGCAGGAAGTCCAAAACAGGTTAACTATGTCAAAATATTTGACAAGTCGAATGTGTATATATATTTATACAGTTATATTGTTGCACAAGAAAAAGTGGCTCTACAAGAAAAAAAATCTGAGAAGGGAAACATAATGCAAGCAAACATCAATAGAGAGCAAGAAAATGTTATGTTGTGGTCTACATTCAGATCCCTCTCTCTGGGTATATAAGGATTTCTTCATCACTGAACAATTGGAGCTGGTTTGAAACATCCCATTGTTGAAGAGAACCATGTCCTTCAGAATTGATCATCATATAGTCTTGTTGTTGCCGTGTATATTGTTTTCCTGGTTCTACTCATTTCACTTAGCATCAGCTCACGCAAGTACCTCCAGGACTCTCTGAAATCATCCTGTTGGTAGTTTCTTATAGGAAATAATATTCCATAACATTCATATACCATAATTTATTCAGCCATTCCCCAACTGATGGGCATCCATCAGTTTCCAGTTTCTAGCCACTACAAAAAAGGCTGCCACAAACAATTTTGCACATGGGGATCCCTTTCCTTCCTTTAAGATCTCATTGGGATATAAACCCAATAGAAACACTGCTGGGCCAAAAGGTATGCACAGTTTGATAAGTTTTTGAGCATTGTTCCAAATTGCTCTCCAGAATGATTGGATCCGTTCACAGTTCCACCAACAACTGTATCAGCGTCCCAGTTTTCCCACATCCCCTCCAACATTCATCATTATCTTTTCCTGTCATCTTAGCCAATCTGACAGGTGTGTAGGGGTACCTCAGAGTTGTCTTAATTTTCATTTCTCTGATCAATAGTGATTTAAACACCTCATTTCTAAAATATATAGAGAATTAACTCAAATTTATAAGAATTCAAGCAATTTCCCAATTGATAAATTATCAAAGGATATGAACAATTTTCAGGTGAAGAAATTGAAACTATTTCTAGTCATATGAAAAGGTGCTCCAAATCACTATTAATCAGAGAAATGCAAATTAAGACAACTCTTAGGTATCACTACACACCTGTCAGATTGGCTAAAATGACAGGAAATGATAATGACGAATGTTGGAGGGGATGTGGGAAAGCTGGGACACTGATGCATTGTTGGTGGAACTGTGAACAGATCCAACCATTCTGGAGAGTTATTTGGAGCTATGCTCAAAAAGTTATCAAACTGTGCATACCCTTTGACCCAGCAGT
>JAJPUD010012718.1:0-13523 GCA_023553655.1 Myrmecobius fasciatus | reverse complement strand
ACTGCTGGGTCAAAGGGTATGCACAGTTTGATAACTTTTTGAGCATAACTCCAAATTGCTCTCCAGAATGGTTGGATCCGTTCACAGTTCCACCAACAATGTATCAGTGTCCCAGTTTTCCCGCATCTCCTCTAACATTCATTATTTTCTTTTCCTGTCATCTTAGCCAATCTGACAAGTGTGTAGTAGTATCTCAGAGTTGTCTTAATTTGGATTTCTCTGATCAGTAGTGATTTGGAGCACTTTTTCATATGAATAGAAATAGTTTCAATTTCTTCATCTGAAAATTGTTCATATCCTTTGACCATTTATCAATTGGAGAATGGCTTGAATTCTTATAAATATGAGGCAATTTTCTATATATTTTAGAAATGAGGCCTTTATCAGAACCTTTGGATGTAAAATTGTTTTCCCAGTTTATTGCTTCCCTTCTAATCTTGTCTGCATTAGTTTTGTTTGTACAGAAACTTTTTAACTTGATATAATCAAAATTATCTATTTTGTGATTAATAATGATCTCTAGTTCTTCTTTGGTCACAAATTCCTTCCTCCTCCTCAGATCTGAGAGGTCAACTATCCTACGTTATTCAGATTTGTTTATAATATCATTCTTTATGTCTAGATCATGAATCCATTTTGACCTTATATTGGCATATGGTATTAGATGTGGACTAATGCCTAGTTTCTTCCATACTAGTTTCCAATTTCCCCAGCAGTTTTTATCAAATAGTGAGTTCTTATCCCAAAAGCTGGGGTCTTTAGGTTTCTCAAAGACAAAGACACTTTATTTCAAGAAACTATTAAAACTGCCCAAATATCTAAGCACCTGAAGCCAAAGTAGAAATTGAAAAAATGCACCTGTCACCTCCTGAAAGAAATCTCAAAATGAAACCTCCTAGGAATTCTACAGTTAAAATCTAGAACTCTCCTGTCAAGGCAAGGACACTACAAGTAGCAAGAAAGGAAAAAAAATCAAGTACTGCAGATACACAAGATGACACAAGAGGGTTTAGAATATGATATGCTTCCAAAAATAACCAATCCAGCAAAACTAAGCATAATCCTATAGGGGTAAAAATGAGTATTTAAAATGAAGACGATGACTCTCAAGTATTGCTGATGAAATGAGCAGAGCTGAATAGAAAATGACATGCAAACACAGAACTCAAGAGCCTCAAAGAAGTAAAAGTGAGAGAGAATTCAAAAAGGCCTAAAGCAGGTTAAAATGTTTATATTCACCACTAAAGCTCTTAATTATAAAGGGAAGCTGAGTTTGATTCCTTTATGTTGGGATGATCTCAGAAGAAACTCATAAGGGTAGAAAAGAGAGGGAAGGTAAATGATAATGGGAGGAAATTACCTTATATAAATGAAGCAACCAAGGAAAAGCTTATCCAAAGAAAAAAGTAGTTGGGGAAAGGTGGATCAGGCAACACTTGAATCTCATTCTCATCTTAACTGACTCAAGGAAAAAATAAATGTACACATACAACTGGGTATAAAATTCATCTCATCCAAAAGGGAAGGAAGATGGGAAAAGAATAAGAGAAAGAAGATGGGGAACATAAGAGTTAGGACAAATTAATGGGGTCAGTGGTCAGATGCAAAATTGATTCCTGAGGCAGAGAGAGGGTAAAAAAGAGAGAATGAAAAGAAAATAATAAGAATAACAAGAATCTTATCATAAGAAAACAAGATAGAGGGGAAAACACAGATAGGAATCACAACTATGAATATGAGGAACTTATTTATAAAATGGAAGAGAAGAGTAGAATGGATTAGAAACAAGAATGCAACAATAAGTAGTTTACTGGAGACACACTTGAAATGGAAATATACACAGTTGAAACATAATCAAGCTTCAGCTGAAGTAAAAAAAAAAAAACAGGAGTGGCAATCATGATCTCAGATAAAGCAAAAGCAAATACAGACCTGGTTAAACAGTTACATTGAAAAATTACATTTTACTGAAAGATACAAAGAATTAACATCAATAATGAACACACACACACATATCAAATGGCATGGCATCCAACTTCTTTTTTTAAAATGCATTTTATTAAAGCTTTGTAATTGCAAAACATATGTATGGGTAATTCTTCAACAATGCCCCTTAGAAAGCTTTCTGTTACAAAATTTCCCTCCTAGTCCCCACCCCTCCCCTAGATGGCAGGAAGTCCACTACATGTTAATTATGTTAATGACAAATCGAATATATGTATGGGATCCAACTTCTTAAAGACATAGATAAATGAGTTAAAAGAGGAAAAATAAGATAAAATTATATTATGAGAGAACCTCAATTTATACCCTTTCAGGCCTAGATAAATCTAATCATAAACTAAATAAGAAATAAATTAAGGAGATGAATAGAATTTTAGAAAAGTTAGAGATGACAGGCTTGTAGAGTATATTGATTAGGTATAGAAAGAAGTATATCTATTCTCAGGTGTGCATGGCACTTACACAAAAATTATGCATGTATTAGGGCATAAAGATACCAAGAAAGAGCAGATAAACAAAACAAGCAATGAAAAAGAAAACCCTAGAGAAACAACAAATTAAAGAAATAAGATCTAAATTATGAAAATCAAAATAAAGACAACTGAAATTATAAAATTGAACTAATCAACAAAATTAGCTTTTAAATTTACAACCAATGAAGCAGAAATAAAATCTATTATAACTAGCTATTTTGCCCAACAATATACTAACAATCCTGACAATCTAAATGAAATGGATAGTTACAAAAATAGAAATCACCCAGATTATAGAACAGAAAACACAATATTTAATCTTATCTTAGAAAATGAAAATGATCAAGTCATAAAGTCTCTAAGAGAATTTGAATCTGAAACAATAAAATGAAAAAGTTTCTAGGCTTTAAAAAATAAATGAATATAATGAAATTTAAAAAATTAACATTATTGGTTAAGCCAATCATTAACTAAACTGATCTTTTTAAAATATAGATGAAGAAGAAACTTTCAACATTAAAAATGAAAAACAGAGAAACAACAGTAATCGAAGAAATCAAGGAAAATATATGTCAATAAGGCCAAAATTGAAACAAAAAATTTATATCTACAAAAAGAGCAACCACTCCAATTAATAAAATCTAGGTCTATTGCTTCTTCCTCCATGACACAGTCTTTGTATTTGCATCTCCTTGGAGTGCGCCAGTTTCCTTTTACAGTTGGTGTTTCTTTCAGTTATTTCCTCCTCAAAACTATATGGTCAATGGAAATGGAGGATAAAAAAAACTCCCTCTTCTTCTACCTTCTCCTATAGGTCAGTTCTTCAAGCAGCTTCTCAGCTTGAGCTCTCTCCCACTCTATGACTCCCCTCAAAATTTCTTTGGAAGCTTAACTAAAGTTCCCAGAGGTAAGACTACTTTGCTTGCTTTATTCATTTTTTTTCTTTTTACTGAGACAATTGAGGTTAAATGACTTGGCCCAGGGTCACACAGCTAGGGAATGTTAAGTGTCTGAGACCACATTTGAACTCAGGTCCTCCTGACTTCAGGGCTGGTGCTTTATCCACTGTGCCACCTAGTTACTCCTTTGCTTGCTTTATTCTTGAGTTAATGAGAGGTACAAAGTTATCATCTCCCTATTTCTTATGGCACAATAGTATTCCACTACATTAATATGCCATTATTTTGTTCAGCCATTCTCTATTCAAAAGCACCCCACTGAAGAGTCCATTTCGCCCCTAGAAACAAGCAAAGAGGTTCAGAGAAACCAAGGAAAATTAATATGAACGATTGAAGAGTAAATCTAGTAAAACCAAAACTACGTATGCAAAAATAATAACACTGTAAAGACAAACAGGTTTTAAAGGCTAAAATATTCCAGAGGATCAATAATGAAGAATGCTACCCACCTCCTGTCAAAGAGGTGACAGACTCAAGATGCAGAATGAGACACATTTCTAAACAAGAACAATGCAAGAATTTAGTTAGACAGCATATTTGCTAAAAAGGATTTCATTTTTATTTTTTTTCTTTAAGTTGGTTTTTATGTGTCTGATTCTGTCTCTCTATTTCTATGTCTCTCTCTTCTTGTATTGCTTTCCTTCAGTCTCTAACCTCCTTTTTCTCCCATCCGTCAGTGTGTCTGTCTCTGTCTCTCTCTTCTGCCTCCTCCATTAGAATCCTCAGAATATCAGACCACAAGGGACATTATAAAACCTCTGGTCCAGATGTCTTAATATCCAGATGAGGTAACTTGAGCTCAGCGAGGTTAATGGGACCTAATTCTAGGCTCCACAGATAATAAGTGGCAGATCAAACATGAGAGCCAAATCCATATCTTTTGACTCCCTTCCCATTATTCTACTACACTGCTTCTCTAGTGAGAAAATGTGAAAAGGAAATTTTTCCTAATTATACATTGCTGATAATTTAACACTGAATTTGTCTGTTATAATGGGCTGCTTAACATTAATGACAATTCAAAAGAAATATGAATATTTTGTAACCATGGGAAGCACAGAAATCCAAAGGAGACAACATGTGCAGAACAAAGAAATGTATAGTGTAGTTGTTTTTTTGCACTCTGAGGATGAATTTCCTTTATTCATTGAATTTCTACAAATATTTCCAAGTTAATAAAACTATTCTCTCAGCAGGTCAATTGATAAAGAGTTTGAAAATACAGTGAATAATGTGCCTTCATATGTAGGAAAATTTCTCATCTATTTAACTGTCACTTTTCCAACACAGTAATATACTTCTTTTAACACCCAAATCACTGTTGGTCCTCAGGCACAGCCATAAACAAGCATGCAAAAATTGCAAACTGCATCTGGGACAAGCAGCATTAGATTGTGCTCATTCTCCATTGAGAACGTAAACAGGGAAAAGCCCATCCCAGGCCAATAAATGGGCAGTTAGGTGGCACAGTAGATACCATATCAGCCTCAGAATCAGGAAGACTTGAGTTTAAATCTCCTATCTTTGTAAATCTGGGCTATTTGCTTAATTATTGTGTGACTCCTGTTCTTATCTGCAAAATGAGTTGGATGGAGAAGAAAATGGCAAACCTCTCCAATGTTTTTGCCAAAAAAAAAATCCACAAAAGGAGTCAGAGTTGGACAAGACTGAAACAACTTAACAAGAACACAAACATTCAAGGATTGTTTTGGGGATCAAATGACATAATATGTGTAAAGGACTTAAAACAGTTCTGGCACATAGTAAGCACTATATTAATGTTAGGCACTATTTTATTCTCACTAAGTGGTTAAGTTCTATTGTTTCCTGTTTGGGGACAATGTTCCACACCAGTTACAGGTCTGTCCCCAGGAAATGGGCAGCCCTTATCTAATACTACTTAAAACATTTTTATGTATTTTCATCCAGAAGTATTCCTTACAAACACATTATACTCTGTCTTCCCAATGTGATTGATCCTGAATTGTTGGTCAAGAAATCGGTTTGATTTTATGCCGTCTTCTCCAAATTAGGCGAAGTAATAAGAATACAAATATTCTATTTTAAATTTGTTGCAGGTTCCAAAGGTAGTCAGTGAGATAGCTCCTGGAGGAGTATTATGTTGTTATAGTTGTTACTTTTAAGGAGAATCATATTTCCTTCCTAAATTTGTTCATAATTTATTTATAATTTGTTTAGTAATCTCTATTGGATCTAGACATTTGAAGCCTATAAAACTAAGGCATTAAATTACCTGATCACATGAGTTTAAACGATCACCTATATTTCACTACAATCTCCAGTTTTAGCTCAATATAGATGATGCATCCACTGAATTTATTTATCCTAGTGCTACTCCAATTCCCTGGGGAAAGTGCTTGCTATCATTGTATAAATCAGGGTGAAAATTGCTGATCCAACAGCAAGAAAAGAAGGGATAATAAAATGCATGTTGGAATTAGAAAACAAGGTGGGAGGTGACATTTAAGTCAGGAGTATTTCTTCAGGCTGTGGAAAAAATAAAACAAGATTATCGACTATTTCCAAAGGAGACCTCCCAGCTTGAATACTGCCTATAACCTTGTTTTCAATTTCCACTACCCTACAGATTTTATCAGCCCCTTTTTATTTTGTATTTTTGCTGCTTATACACTGACACAAGCATCCATTATTTACAACACAAGCATCAAGTATAGCCAACGGAAACAGAGTCTCTGAGAGTCAGCATCCTTTAAGTAATCCACAAAATTGGAACAAAAAATTGAAACAAAAAATTGATAGCTTTTAAATGCTTTTCCCCGCAGTGTATCAGGCTCCCTTTGTAATCTACTTTATAATAACAATATTATTACAGCAACCAATGGCCATAAAATCAACAATAACAACATCAGCAAGTACTCATTTCTGTCATATCTTTCCTTTTCACTGCATGAAGACTAATTAGAGTTTCTTTTACCTTAGTTCATCTAACACTATAAAATGAAGCAACATTCTAAAGATGGCAATTTTGCCTACTAGTTTTGAGTAAAGCATACAGTAACAGAAGGGACAACTGCATTTTTGCAATATCTCATTGGATTTCTTTTGATTTGGTTTCTAAGTCTTTGGATGGTGACTCTGAGATGATATAGAAACTTATTCAGAAGAAGATGACTTGAAGAAAACTTGTGCCTTGGACATGGCAGAGGCTTATCAAATCCTTACTAAAGTGAACTGAATGCAGTCAGAAAGACAAAATGACAATCAAAAGCTAATTCAAGTGATGCTCTTTGAGGTCACTCACAAATTCAAATAATTGTTCTACAAGGAATTTGAAGGTAATGAATAAACTGCAGGAAAATGGATGATACTAGAGTATGAGGGCCATACAAGACTTTGCCAGCACTGGACAGGTTCTGAGGTGAAAGGATTGATGCTTCTTAGGGGCTATATCATGAGTAGAAGAAACTAGGAAATGTATGTCTTGAAGAGTAGGGATAAAGTACAGAAGGAATCAGACCTTACAGGTAAATATCGTGGAAGCAACAAGGATTCAAACAGAAACTAAGAAAGATGCTAGTTAGCCTAGACAATTGCCAGTAAAGATTATATTTCCTATTACATGTATAAAATAAAAATTAATATTTATCATTATAAGAATACCTCCCACCATGGTCTATTTAAAATGGAGTGTTAAGCTATAAAATAGTTTACTCCCATTTTCCTGGCATATGTAACATAATCAGTAACTTCTGTCACATGAGCAAATTGGTTCTTCCAGGAAATGATAAAAGTCATGAGAGAAAAGAAGAGATCAATTTAGATGACTTGTTCCATAAGGATAGGAAATGTATCACCTTCCTTCTGCTTCCCTCTATGAAATCATAAAAAATATAGTAAGCCATCATATGGGTGTGGAGTTTAGTATGCCTGGAAAAGTACTAAGCACCAGGGATACAAAAAAAGGCAAAAGATGAACCCTGCACTCAAGGAGCTTAAAATCTATGTTTCACATGTTTCCAAGAAGAGAATAGTTAAAAGTTCCCTTTGGGTTTTCATATAATTTTTTGCATTAACAAAACAGAGCTGTGACACAAAAATTCTATATAAGTAGGAATCTTAACATCATGCCCTCCTCCAACTGCCAACCACTTATTCAAAATTTACATAATAACAGAAAAAGCTCACAATGCAGGGATTATATTCTAGAAAGACAACATAAATACAGCCATATAAGTTGTCATAAAGGAATCAGGGTAAAATTGTAGTCATCTAAAGTCATAAAGGTAATTTCAGAGGCCTAGTAAAGGAAAAAGAGCAACAAGCAATTGAGAAAGCACAAAATAAGCAAATAATATTATGTAGAAATGAAGAATGGGAAAATGTAGTAAAAATGGCAGAAAGGCCATGTGCTTCAGTAATTGGCTTTATTAAATTCAACATGTAAAAAGTGCCTATTATATACAAAACATCATATGTTAAATGCTGTGCAGAGAATGAAATAGGGAAAGCATTATCCCTAACCTCAAGAAACTTAGAATCTCTGAAAATCTGGATTTGGAGAATCAATCTATGACTTCACTTGCATGGGACAGTGTCAGTACTGAAATCCTAATTAGTGAATCTAAGCGTAATTATGAGGAAGGGTCCCTGATTCTGAGGCTGAATATTAATCCTCGGTTTATATCATCCTACTTCTTTTTTTTTTTTTTTTTTTTTTTGCTTTTTGCTAAGGCAATTGGGGTTAAGTGACTTGCCCAGGGTCACACAGCTAGGAAGTGTCTGAGATCATATTTGAACTCAGGTCCTCCTGACTTCAGGGCTGGTGCTCTATCCACTGCGCCACCTAGCTGCCCCTATCATCCTACTTCTTAAGAAAAGTAAACTATGAGAACAAAAGTCATTCAGTGAGGATAAGAAAAAAAAATTAGTAAAGAATAGAGGGCTATTACTTAATTGCATCATTATGGAGATATATAGCCACCATGATGCACAATTTTCTATGTTCTTAAACTACAGGCACTTGGTTATTGAAGGAGGAGCAACACAATAGCCCATGAGAAATAAATATAATTTTATATAGTAAATAATCAGATATACACTTAGCCATGTCCTTTGTGAGAGAAACAAATGTGATATGTGCTTGGAGAAAAGTATTTACTTGAGGTTTTTGTTATCATTAGGTCATTATGACATGGGGAAAGAGAATGAGTGGCTTCATAGTTGCTTTCAGCTATCAAATCCATCTCAGTAGTCCTTTGAGTCCTTACCTACTTTAGTAATCTAATAATTGATAAACCTCAAGACTCCAGCTTCTGGGATAAGAACTCACTATTCGACAAAAATTGCTGTGAAAATTGGAAAATAGTATGGCATAAACAAGGCATTGACCAATACCTAACACCCTATATAAAACTGAAATGGGTTCATGATTTAGACATAAAGGGTGATAGTGTAAGTAAATTAGGAGAACAAAGGATAGTTCACCTCTCAAACCTGGGGAGAAGGAAATAATTTAGAATTTAAGAACTTAAGAACATTATGAAATGCAAAATGGATAATTTTGATACTACTTTAAAAAGTTTTCATATAAACAAAACCAATGCAGTCAAGATTAGAAGAGAAGTAGTAAACTGGGAAAAAAATTTACATCCAAGGGTTGTGATAAAGGCCTCATTTCTAAAATATATAGAGAATTGACTCAAATGTATAAGAATACAATCCATTTTCCAATTGATAAATGATCAAAGGATATGAACGAACAATTTTCAGGCAAAGAAATTAAAGCAATTTCTAGTCATATGAAAAAATGCTCAATCACTAGTGATTAGAGAAATGCAAATAAAGACAGCTCTGAAGTACCACTACATACCTATCAGATTGGCTAAGATGATAGAAAAAGAGAATGATAAATGTTGGAGGGGATGTAGGAAAACTGGGATACTAATTCAGTTGTTGGTGGAGTTGTGAACTGATCCAACCATTCTGGAGAAGAGTTTGGAACTATGCCCAAAGAGCTGTCAAACTGTGATATCCTATAATCCATCAGTGTCTCTACTGGGCTTATATTCCAAAGAGATCACAAAAGAGGGAAAGGGACCTACATGTGCAAAAATGTTTGTGGCAGCCCTTTTTGTAATGGCAAGAAAATGGAAACTGAGTGGATGCCCATCAGGTGGAGAATGGCTGAATAAATTATGGTATCTGAATGTTATGGAATATTATTGTTCTATTAGAAATGATCAGCAGGATGATTTTAGAGGAGCCTGGATAAACTTACATGAACTGATGCTAAGTGAGTATAACCAGGAGATCATCATATAGAGTAACAGCAAGATTATATGATAATCAACTCTGATAGATGTGGCTCTTTTCAACAATGAGGTAATTCAATGCAATTCCAATAGACTTGTGATGGAGAGAGCCATCTGCATCCAGAAATAGGACTGTAGAGACTAAATGAGGATCATAACATAATATTTTCACCTTTTTATTGTTTTCTGCTTGCTTTTTTCTTTCCCATTTTTTCCTTTTTGATATGATTGTTCTTATGCAGCATGATAAGTGTGGAAATATGTATAGAAGAATTGCACATACTTAACCTACATTGGATTACTTGCTGTTTAGGGGAAGGGGTGGGAGAGAAGGGAAAGAAAATACAAGGTTTTGCAAGCGTAAATGTTGAAAACCATCTTTGCATATATTTTGAAAATAAAAAGCTATTATTTAAAAAGAAGGGGTCTTACAGGTCAAAAAGTTCAATCTATATCCAAAAAGAAATGTCCTCTACAATATATCTAGCAAATGGACTTCCCAACTCTCTTTAGGGACCAGAAAAATTGGGAAACCCACAATCACCCTAGGCAAACTACTCCACTTAGAAATGTCTGCATTAGGAAATTTTGCCTGTTATCACACCTAAATGTGCCACTTTGAAATTCCTACCCCTTGTATCTGCTTCTGTCCTCCTAGGCCAAACACAAGTTTGGCTTGGCAAATTATGGCCCAAAGGCCAAAAGAAAAACAGTCTTGGCTTTTGATCCTTGAAAGCCAAAAAACATCAAAAGACCAGAATCAGATTTAGACCTCGGGTCTAAGTTCACTGATGCCTGCTTTAAAGAATCACCAACTTAAAAAAAAAGAACTCCCTACATCCATGAATCAGATTTGGAAGACAAAAAAAATACATAATGCCATTGTAATGTGAAGGTAACCTTGAATTCTTCTGAGATATAGCAGCAGATTAATCAAAACTGGAAAGGCACTGGGAATATGCCTACTGTAGACTATTTTCCTGCCATCTGAAGACTAGCCAAATATGAAGACTCTTATTCTCTGAAAGGTTGGCTCTCTCCCTCTCTATAATGGTAATGAACTTGTCAATCACAGCAACGTATGTATTATGACACATATCAGAGGAGGGAGCACCTATACCAATAGAATCATGGATGTTTGAAATACTGAAGAATTACTACCATTGTTGACATGGTTCATACTTTTTATGTCACTGTATCTCCATTACAGTCTTTTGGAAATAGCATTCCATCGCTAGGTTCGCTTTGCCACCCAACATATTATTGCAATATAAAATAAAATTTGACATTTTAAATATTATCCTTTTAAACTAGTGGCTTTAACTATTTGAAAATCATACTATACAGCCAGCAGATGATTGAGTATTCAATAAATGTGATAACATTACCACACCTCATTTATCATCATTCATTTGCTCCACAAAAGCATATTGTCAGGCAAAATGATGCTAAGGGAAGCAGTGTCATTGGAATAGATATGGTATAAATAAGTTATGAGACAAATGAAGTTATTGGGACTTTCATAACTAGTATGTCTTGATTATAATATATTCCTGAAATTACTATTAAATTACTCTGGTTGAAGCAATCCAATGTTAACAAGTAAAATAGATACTCTGACTAGCACACATACAACTCAAATTCAACAAAAATACTGCTATTTTCTGAGAAGAGGTAGTAGGATTTGGGGGAAGGATTCATTTTTGCTTGAATTAATCCCATAACAGCTTCAATTTTCCATTGCCTATCTGGTCAATATCTTATCAAAATTATTCTAACATAACTCATGCAACAAATAATTCAAACAAACTAAAAAGCAAGAATAATTTTGGCTAAGCCAAGATTCTTTGAATATCAACAGATATCATTTAGGTGCAGTAAATTTGGGCTAATTCTTTATCCGGGTTTATTTTGATCAACTACACTACGTGAATTGTCTGATAATTTTCACCAAATGATAAATTTATTTGTTTTTTCTACTAACAAAACCATCCTTTTTATATTATCTGACTCCACTGATTGTTATGGTAATGGGTAGATAAAAGTATTTCAGTAAGATTCCTATATGACATGGGAAGAAGGCTGCATAAACGTGAAATGCCCCTTCAAGAACTCTTCTCAGATTCTATCTTCTATTTTTAATTTGACTACATACTTGGTTGAAGATTGTATGAAATAGGTGAAATATTCTCTAATATGGAAAAGATATATAAACAATGTTAGAATAACTTTTCACTATTATGAATGAGGAAGCAACATTTGGACTCCAACATCAATCTGGATGCACACATAGAAGAGATAAAAAAAAAGCAGTGATGACAACATAGACAAGGAAAATATATGTATTTGTTCAGTTATAGCTGTAGGTGGGAGTAGTTTATGTTATGGATAGCATAACTCTGAGGACACTCAAAGCTTGCTTCTTGATGTATAAGAAGGAGGCTTTTGGCTCTTTAAGAATTCTAACAATCAATCATTGAATCAACTTCATTGAATGATTTAAATGCAAAAATAATAACTTATGCCATGTGATCTCTTCAGGAAGTGGAAATTTCTTTGACTGGGTCAAGAAAGAAAGTAATGTGGCATAATATTTATTAGTCTCATGTAAAAGAACCTTCAATTAAGCAGAGGGTCAGTTAAATAAGGGAAAACTCTAGACTTCAGTGCACCTTGGAACCTATATTAAAAGTCAGCAAGGGACTCCAAAAGTGATCCTGAAGAGAGTTTTACACTACTGCACAGAATCAATAAGAAAGAATGCATCCATCTAAGGAAGGAGAGAGACATATCAAGGAAAAATATGAACCCAGAAAGCTAGCCACCCCAGGGAGGAAACAACTTCAACAAGCATCAGCCCTTGCATCAGAAAAGAATGTTGGCTGTGAAATCAAGAAAGGACTTCTAGTAACATGCACTTGTGAATTGTCTCCTTGTCACATGTGCTCTCAACATCTGTGCCTTACTATCATCATATAACGAGGTGAAGTCAGCTCTCCTTCAAGCCTCAATCAACCAATCAACATTTATGCCTGGAACTATGCTAAACAGTGAAAATAAAAATAAATAAATAAATAGATAGATAGATAGATAGATAGATAGATAGATAGATAGATAAATAAATAAATAAATAAATAAATAAAAGCAAAAAGGAGTCTTTATCCTTAAGGAGTTTACACTCAAGTAGAAGATACAACATGCAAACAAATTTATAAAGCAAGAATACAGGACAAATAGGAAATAATTAACAGAGGGAAGACACTAGAAGTAAGAAGTATTGGGAAAAGCTTCTAGTTAAAGATGGGATTGTAATTGGAATTTAAAGGAAGTTAGAGAAATTACTAAGTACAATAGAGGAGAGAGGCCATTCCAGATATGGGGACGGCCAGAAAATGTCTGGAGCCAGAAGATAGACTGTCTTATTTGTGGCAGAGTAAAAAGGCAAGTGCCCTTGTATTGAAGAATATGGAATGGGGCATAAAGTATAAAAATCTTGGAATTGTAGGATGGGCCTAGGTCATGAAGGACTTTGAAGGCCAAACAGAGCATTTTGTATGTGCTTCTTCAGGTGAAAGGGAGCCATTTTGTGCATATTTATGGAGAGTAAACACAAAGTTTTGGAAAGGATATTTTGGATACACTCTTCTTATTTTATGACCTTAGTGAAAACTCTAATACAATCTAATTAAATCTAGCTGGCAAACTGTTAATGGCAAGCACTGTAGTATTAACTTTTTTATTAAAGTTTTTTATTTTCAAAAAATATGCATGGATAATTTTTCAACATTGACCCT
>JAJPUD010012717.1:32662-47938 GCA_023553655.1 Myrmecobius fasciatus | reverse complement strand
AAATCAGACCTAGTCAATTGGAAAAACTTAAAATGCTCATGGGTAGGCCCGAGCGAATATAATAAAAATGACAATACTACCCAAACTAATTTACTTATTTAGTGCCATACCAATCAAACTCCCAAGAAATTATCTTACAGATCTAGAAAAAATAGTAGCAAAGTTCATTTGGAAAAACAAAAGGTCAAGAATTTCAAGGGGATTAATGAAAAAAAAGGCTGACGATGGTGGACTTGCTGTACCAGATCTAAAACTATATTATAAAGCAGCGGTCATCAAAACCATTTGGTACTGGCTAAGAAATAGAGTAGTCGATCAATGGAATAGGATAGAATCACAAGACAAACTAGGCAATAACTATAGCAATTTGGTTTTTGATAAACCCAAAGACCCCAGCTTTTGGGATAAGTATTCACTATTTGACAAAAACTGCTGGGAAAACTGGAAACTAGTGTGGAAGAAATTAGGGCTTGACCCACATCTAACACCACATACCAAGATAAGATCTAAATGCGTTCATGATCTGGATATAAAGAGTGATACTATAAGTAAATTAGAGGAATGTAATATAGTTCACCTCTCAGACCTTTGGAGATGGAATAAATTTATGTCCAAAGAAGAACTGGAACTCTTAATTGAAAACCAGATAGATAACTTTGACTATATTAAGTTAAAAATTTTTTGTACAAACACAATCAATGCAGACAAGATTAGGAGGGAAGTAATAAATTGGGAAATCATCTTTACATTCAAGGGTTCTGATAAAGATCTCATCTCTAAAATATATAGAGAATTGTGTCATATTTATAAAAATTCAAGCCATTCTCCAATCAATAAATGGTCAAAGGATATGAACAGGCAATTTTCAGAGGATGAAATTAAAACTATTTATAGTCATATGAAAAGGTTCTCTAAATCACTGTTGATCAGAGAAATGCAAATCAAGACAACCCTGAGGTACCACTTCACACCTGTCAGATTGGGTAAAATGACAGGAAAATTTAATGATGAATGTTGGAGGGGTTGTGGGAGGGCTGGGACACTGATGCATTGTTGGTGGAGCTGTGAACGGATACAGCCATTCTGGAGAACAATTTGGAGCTATGCTCAAAAAGTTATCAAACTGTGCATACCCTTTGACTCAGCAGCATTTCTATTGGGCTTATATACCAAAGAAATCATAAAGAAAGGAAAAGGCCCCACATGTGCAAGAATGTTTGTGGCAGCCCTTTTTGTAGTGGCTAGAAACTGGAAATTGAATAGATGCCCTTCAATTGGAGAATGGCTGAATAAATTATGGTATATGAATATTATGGAATATTATTGTTCTGTAAGAAATGACCAGCAAGATGATTTCAGAGAGGCCTGGAGAGACTTACATGAATTGATGCTGAGTGAAATGAGCAGAACCAGGAGATCATTATACACGGCAACAACTGTAGTATATGACAATTAATTCTGATGGCTATGGCTCTCTTCAACAATGATATGTTTCAAACCACCTCCAATTGTTCAGTGAAGAAAGCCATATACACTCAGAGAGAAGGATGTGAAATGTGGACCACAACATAACATTCTTATACTCCTTGATTGATGTTTGCTTACATTGTGTTTCCTTTATCTGATATATCGTTTGTGTAGACAAGATTTTTCTTGCACAACAATGACAAGTTTGGAAATATGTTTACATATATTCGATTTGCCAATATTTTAACATAATTAACATGTAGTGGATATCCTGCCATCTAGGGAAGGGGTGGGGAAGTTGGGGGGGAAAATTTGTATCGGAAAGCTATGTAAGGGTTATTGTTGAAGAATTACCCACACATATGTTATGCAAATAAAATAAAATTTAAAAAAATTGTAAAAAAAATTATAAAAGAGCAGGGATAAAGTTTTGCAATGATATAGAGGAAAAACTTAAAAAAGAGAAACTAGAAACAGGGTTAACAATTAGAAAGCTATTGTAATAGCTATCACATAGATGGAGATGATCTAAAATAAGGCAGAATTTATAAGATATGGAATAAACAGAAATATGTGATAGATATCACTCAATTAGGTTCAAAAGTAGTGGAAGAAGTAGAGACACAAAAAAGGAAGTGGTAATATTGAAACAACATTGAAACAAAAATAATTATGCTAAGATATTTCAGCAAATCAGAGAACTGTCTTATAAAATACTAAGAAAATGAACAAGTAGAAAGTCTAAACAATGTACATGAAATGGGGATGGAAGTAAAAAAAGGAATAACAGATAGACCTCATTATGAGAAATGACTGTCAGTTTAAAAGTTGACTCACTTAGCACTCTAGTCATTTTAAAAGGAAAAAAGTAAATAATATTTTATCTCAATTATGGAGAAAAAAGTTTTGTGAAACTATCAAAACTGGAAAAAATAATGGGCAAATATGAAAAGATAAAATTTACATGAGTAGCAGTTTCTCTTAAATGAAAAGAAAAAAAAAGAATTTAAAGAATTGTTGTGGCAACTACCTTGTAACACTCAAGATATATAAAGAAATAATACATGAACTATAGGAAACATAATATATCCAGCTCAAAGAAGAAGTAAATATGAAGATGGAATTCATAAAATAGAGAGGAAAGCTTAATAACTACAGAAAATTTTAAATTGCAATATTTTTCACATTACAATAAAATCGAATTTTGGACAACCTTAATGCATTACCTTTCACTGACAGAATTACCACTACTACTACTACTTCACCCCCAAAAGGAAACAAATCATAAAATTCAAGGTTTTTTATGCCATGGAAAAACAGGAAATGTAATATAATATTGATGGTCTTATAAATTAGACTTTGCATTTTTGTTGTATCCAGACTAGCTCTCTGGAGGATCTCAGGATCAACCTGAGTCCTTTGTCTTAGAAGAGGGGTGAAAAGTCAGGACTGAGTGAATGGTGAAAACTGGAGTCCATTTATTCCAACTTCTCTCAGCCTTATATACCCTAATACCATTATATAACCAAAGCTCACTGTGCGTGGGCTAACCATATGCTGCGTTTGTGGGACCACATATATAACTTGCTTTTGTATGTAGATGACTCTGCCACCTGGTATCACTCTGTTTCAACTACAATTCTTCTTCACTGAAAAGACAAGCAATGGAAAATAGATTACATATGTATAGTCATGAAAAACATTTCCATAATATACATGTTGTAAAAGAAATCATACAAAAAAACTAAGAAAAATAAAATTTGAAAAGTTTGTCCATCTCTATTCAGACATCACCAATTCTTTTTCTTTAAATTTTATTTATTTTTTTATTAAAGCTTTTTATTTGCAAAACATGTGCATAGGTAATTTTTTAATATTGACCCTTACAAAGCTTTCTGTTACAAATTTTTCCCACCTAAACCCCACCCCCTTCCCTAGATGGCAGGAAGTCTAATACATCTTAATTATGTTAAATATTGGACAGATCGAATATGTGTATACATATTTATACAATTATCTTGCTGTACAGGAAAAAAATGGAGAAGGAAAACATAATGTAAGCAAACATCAATAGAAAGTGTGAAAATGCCATGTCGTGGTTCAGACTCAGATCCCACAGGCCTGTCCCTGGGTGTATATGGCTTTCTTCATCACCCAACAACTGGAACTGGTTTGAAACATCTCATTGTTGAAGAGAATCATGTCCTTCAGAATTAATTGATCATCATATAGTCTTATTGTTGCCCTGTACAATGATCTCCTGGTTCTGCTGATTTCACTCAGCATCAGTTCATACAAGTCTCTCCAGGCCTCTCTGAAATCATCCTGCTGGTCATTTCTTACAGAACAATAACATTCCATAACATTCATATACCATAATTTATTCAGCCATTCTCCAATTGATGGGCATTCACTCAGTTTCCAGTGTCTTGCCACTACAAAAAAAAGTTGCCACAAACATTTTTGCACATATGGGTCTCTTTTCCTCCTTTAAGATCCCTTTGAGATATAAGCCCCATAAAGCATAAATATCTTAGATTTTGAGGACACAAAAAATTTTAAAAAGTGGTACTCCCTGACCTCAGGGAGTTTATTTTTTAACTAGGGTATAGCATTTATAAGAAAGTGTTTAGTCAATGAATTTGAATGGACTACAGGTCGGTAGATTATTACTTTCAATGCCAACATTGATACATTTATTGTTCCTAGAACAAAAGTAAGATTTGGAGATTTTATAGAGGGAGAAGAAAAAAGTGAAAGCTCCTCAGTATTATGTCTTGGTGAGACTCATGATTAGTGAGCAAGAAGATCCAGCAAAGATAACTTATAACAGATAGGCAAGGAGAGAACCTGAGATGAGAGATTTGCAAAACCAAAATGAAAACAGAATAATAAAAATTAGGGGTAGCTGAAATTGTCAAAAGCTCTCAAACAGATAAAGTACTAGGAAAAATCAGACAGTAATTAAAATATCAGAACAAGTAGTTTCAGTGGTTAAGAGACTCGGTGGTAGATTAAAGATCTTAAATAGACTAATGCCTAATTTAATTCAGTCACAATGGTGTCAATCTACATAGTCATGACATTTTTTTATTGAATTTATGAAAATAACACATATGTGTTTCTACAGAATACATTTCAAAAGGGCAAATACAATGCCTGAGTTAAATATTATATCTCCCCTAGAAAATAGCTCAGATCTGTATACCTCACAAAATTAATGAATATCAATTGAATGAATGATCATTTTGGTCAAACTGCATAAAACAAGTTTTGTCTTAATTCTTTCTTATTCATAAGAATTACTGACACTTGATATGGAAAGGTTCTTTTCCCTTGCTTTAACTTCTTTTGTTGTACCATTGGTTTCTGGAAGCAAACCAATTAATTGTCTCTGAAGTTAATTTTTGTCATGAATTTCTAGCTATTCTTACACTTTTGAAACAGTCTTTCAAATGATACAAAACCATAAAAATTTAACAACCATCATACAGATCATATCATTATTGTTGTCTGCATACACACATATGTGTGTATGTATTATATATATACAAAATAACTTGTAATGTAATGTAATACTTTTAAAGATAGTAATACATTGTACATTCATAGTACATTGCTGAATATATTATTCTATAATATTTTCAGCTTTGTGAGTGACTTTATAGATTGTATGGCAAAGTCTACTCAAAACTAAAAGAAAATTTAACTTGGTTTATACAAGAACAAACATTTGGAAAGCATATTGCAAATAATTTTCTTATTCTCAGAAATATCAAGGAAGAGATTATCCCACATTTTACAAATGAAGAAAGTGAGGTTTAAAGATTAAGTGATGTGCCAAAGGTCACAGAGATAATTAATAAGTACTTAAGTTAGGATTTTAACCCAATTCTTCTTAAGTCTATTCTAATATTCCACCTACTATATTTCACTACATTATACATAAACAAATTGAATAATTCTGAAAATTTATATAGAAACATATATGTGCATATATACATGTATATAAACATATTTAAAAAAATATTTAAAATCATAATTAAATGGAATGAAAAGTTTTTAATAATAAGCAGTGAGAAAAAATTATTTCAGATGATGTAACTAAAATATTGTTAGGACAATGTGAATACTAAATATATAAAGCTGTAAGACACTTTGTAGCTACAAAATTTCACATATAAGGAAAGTGAGGCTCAGAGAAGCAAAATTACTTGCTCCAAATTACAAAGATTTGTCCTCCAAATATAGCTTTCTTGTCTCTACAACCTCTTGCCTAGTTTTGTTTCCTTCAGTAATTTTCAGATATGAGAAAGGTTATATTAAAAAAATGGTGGTAAGTTTGTTCAACACAGAAAGTACACCATAGCATTCCACCTAGCAAACATGAAGTAGTTTTATAAGCCATCAAAATTAAACATTTTCAGTGCCAGAAAAGTTTTTTATATGAAGAAGTATTTGCTAAGCTTCTAAGATGATGCATATGTGATATAAGTAGAATATTGCTCAACAGAGTTTTTACATTAAAAAAAAAGTTGAAAAGCAACATAATCAATTAAACTTGCTTTGCAATTATTTGCATTTAAAGAAATGACATTCATCTTCCAGAATAGTGTATAAAATTTTTTTAATCTCTCCACTAAAATTCCCATAAAGGTTTTTGTTGTTGTTTTTGTTTGATGGTTCATTACCATTTATAGTTATTTTCATGTAGATATAATTAGTTTCTACTCTGTTCTGATTCCATTTTTTTCAGTCACTGTTTCATGAAATTTCCCCCCCTATTTTCTTATTTGATTCATGTATTATTACCCATTATATTCATGTAATACATTCTATTCAACCATTTTCCACTCCAGTGAAATGTATTTAGGTTATTTCCTTCCAGACTTTTCAACTTCTTCTAGAAGGATACATCTGGGGATAAGGATGAGTAAGTAGTTTAATTTCCATGTATATTTAAGTATTTGACCTCCCAGTTGGGCTTGCCACTGAAGGTGCGAAAAATGAAAATGGCTTTTTGGATATAGAATCCAGAAATTAGACTGAAAGTTTAATCTCATTTCACAGAAAAACGTAGGTGCTAATGGTTTTCAGTCATACCAAAGTGCCTATGGATTTAAACTACTGACTTGAAGATGAAGAACTTCAGAGCAGTAGATTGTTATTTAGCATTTAGATGGTATTTCATAGTAATGTTTGGAAAAGTAATTCATCACTATGAAGATAAAAGCATTTCTACTTAGAAGAAAAGTTGACTACTTTCATTAATGTATAAAACCAGATTACATTCTCTACTATATTGCAGATTCCTTAATTAAAGGAAGATCTTGAATAATTTATTTTTTCTTTTCATTCTGAGCACCTACCATGTTACTTTATACATGATAGGAGCTTAATAAATAGATTTAATTTAATAAAAATGGAATGAATGGTAAAGGCTGGTTGATATAATAAGTTGTGTCAAATTAAAGCTGTATCATATTCCTATATTCTGGTTAGTTTACTTAAATAGGAAACCTATTTAACTTATTTTTCTCCTAGCTAAATAGTTATTTTCATTTTATATGTACTTAATAAATATATGCTGAATTTTCAGCATGGATTCAAAGCATTATATAATTATTTAAATTTATCACAATTCAAAACTTTTCTAATGAAGTTATCTTCATCTGGCAGTTTATGAACCTAGGAAAAAATGGAATTTCATAATTGTCTAGAGTTGGTGGGCAAAACAAAGCTAACATATATGCTTCTGTCCTTTTTAGCAGTCATCATTATTCGAACCTAGTTTCTTACACAAGTGTAGAGACATTGTTAAAATTTGTTTTTATTCATGAAAAATCTATGAAAACAGTATAAAAATTCATCATTTATAAATTTACTTTCCCATTTAATAATAAACTTTTTCATAACAAGGTGGGTGTTTGATTTGCCTTTATTTTAAAGAACTTAACAGCAATTTGCTTTTTATATAAAACTGTGTATGCATAAAAGGATACAATTTGTTTGTGAAATATAGTTTGAAAGCTTGATTGTCCAATGTTTAGAGGTCTGGGCCTGAAGTCAGGAAAACTTGATTTTAAATTCAGGCTCAAAGACTATCTACCTTTGTGACTTGGGCAAGTCATCTAAGCTCTATTTTAGTTTCTTCAATAGTAAAAAAAGGATTATAGCAGCATCTACTCTGCAGGGTTGTGAAAATCAAATAATATATTTGTGAAGTGTTTAGTTCAATACCTCATTAAAGTGGCAGTGATCCCATCCCTATCATCTCCTGCAGTATAAGTCCAATGTTGTATTGAGTTAATAAAGAGTATTCCAAGTATAGAACCCCCCTTCACAAATGTAGATTAACAATCATGATATTAGGATCACAAAATCTTGGATTTAGAGCAGGAAGGAACTTCAAAAATCATTTAACAAACTACATTCCTTTTACATGTTGATAAGCAATGGATCGTCTAAAGTCACACAGGTAGTCCCCATCAGTCTTAGAAAATTACATGAGGCACTGCTAGAGTAAGTGAGTTGCCTATGGTCAGACAAATAACATGTGTCAGAAGCATGTCTTGAATGTAGACATGGCATGATTCAGTGAGAATAATGGAATTGCAAAACTCACAATGAATTGAGATATAAGAACCATTAAAAGAATTGTATTTGGTTGATTTTTACTATGCTGAGAAAAAATAACAGAACAAAATAGAAAATGGATAATAAATTTTTTAAAGAAATAAAACAAAGAATAACTAGAAGAACATAGGATGGCTTACCTCTCAGAACTGTGGAAATTGAAGGACTTTGAAATATGATTTCTGCATTCTTTTTTAGATCATCATTTTCAGGTAATTCAATAATTTCAAATTTTCTGTTTTTGATCTGTTTACCAAGTCATTTTTTTTTTCAATGAGATATTTCACATTTACTTCTTTTTTTCAAAAAATCTTTTGATTTTATTATTTTTTGAAATGTCAGGGAACCATTAGCTTTCATTTAATCAAATCTAATTTTGGAATTATTTTTTCACTGAGTTTTTATTTTAATCTCTATTTCCATTTCATCAATTCTACTTTTTAATGAGGTGTTTACATTACTGACATTTTATGCTTTTTTGTTTTGTCAATTCTATTTGAAGGCATTTTCCCAGTACTAGAACTCATAATTGAACACCAAATAGATAATTTTGATTATATTAAGTTTAAAAGTTTTGGTACAAACAAAACAAATGCAGACAAGATAAGAAGGAATCCAATAAAGTGAGAAAATATTTTTACATTTAAGGGTTCTGAGAAGGGCCTCATTTCTAAAATATATAGATAATTAACTCACATTTATAAGAATTCAAGGCATTCTCCAATTGATACATGGTAAATGGATATGAACAGACAATTTTCAGATGAAATTAAAACCATTTCTAATCATATGAAAAGGTGCTCTAATTCACTATTGATCAGAGAAATACAAATCAAGACATTTCTGAGATACCATTATATACCTCTCAGATTAGCTAAAATAACAGAAAAAGATAATGATGAATGTTGGAGGGGATGTGGGAAAACTTGGACACTGATACATTATTGGTGGAACTATGAATGGATCCAACCATTCTGGAGAGCAATCTGGAACTCTGCTCAAAGACTTATCAAACTGTGCATACCCTTTGATCCAGCAGTGTTTCTATTGGGCCTATATCCCAAAGAAGTCTTAAAGGAAGGAAAGGGACCAATATGTGTAAAAATGTTTGTGGCAGTCCTTTTCCTAGTGGCAAGACACTGGAAATTGAATGTATGCCCAGCAGTTAGAGAATGATTGAATAAGTTATGGTATATTAATGTTATGGAATATTATTGTTGTATAAGAAATGATCAGGAGGATGATTTTAGAGAGACCTGGAGAGACTTACATGAACTGATGTTAAGTGAAATGAGCAGAACCAGGAGATCATTGTACATAGTAACACCAATATTAGAGGACAATCAGGTCTGATGAATGTGACTCTTTCCAACAATGAGATGATTGATGCCAGTTCCAATGATCTTGTGATTAAGAGAGCCATCTACATCCAGAGGGAGGACTGTGGGAACTGAATGTAGATCACACTATAACATTCTCACTCTTTTTGTTTTCTTTATCATTTTCTTTCCTTTTTGATTTGATTTTTCTTGTGCAGCAAGAAAATTGCATAAATATGTTTACACATATTGGGTTATATATATATGTATATATATATATATATATATATATACATATATATATATAGTAACATGTATAATATATATTGGATTGCTTGCCATTTAGAAAAGAGAGTGGGGGAAAGGAGGGGAAAATCTGAAACACAAAGCTATGCAAGGGTCAATGTTGAAAAACTATCGGTGCATGTGCTTTGAAAATAAAAAGCTTTAAAAAAATAAAAAAAGATAAAGAAAACCAGATTGACCAACAACCAAAAGAACTTAGACTTGTTTACTTCACATTATGTTGTTTCTCTTTACTTTGACAAGAATAAAATTTATGGACTTATAAAATGGAAATAAGCATAAAATATTAAGGGACAAATTATTTACAGAATAAGAAAATTGCGAGATATGATTGACCAGTTTAAATAACTGAAGTAGCTCAATTCCATTTACAATTAATGAAGGATTGGAAGAACTTCCAACCCCAGAGTAAAAATGGCAGAGTAGTGAAAGTATTCAGATTAAATCTCCCAACATTCCACTGCAAACAACTCTAAAATAACACTCCTAATCAAATAATAGAAATGTGAAACCAACAAAAGATCAGACCCAAGACATTCTTCTAGCTCAAGATAACAGAGATCAGAGAGATCTGTAGCAAGAAGGATGTCACAGAGTCCACGTGGATGAAAGATCAGTAAAACTAGTTCATGGTGATTAAAAAAGTTTTAGTAGTTCTGATAAGGGTACCTGCTAATTTGCCCAAAAAAAGAATAAAAGAAATTCTATACTGGTACTAGATTGGATTAAGGGCCTACACTAGCTGAAATGAGAACATAGACCAAGAAAGGAGTAACCAAAAATCTTTCCATACCTTGGAAACACCAAAACATCCAACCCTCAGAATTAACCCTGAAAAAAGCAAAACAAAAAAAGACTGTCTTTAACTCCACCAGGAAAAGAGATAAATAAGTTAAAACAAAGGGAAAAATTATGAAAAGACAACAGCATGGCAAAAAAAAAGCCTTAAAAAGAGAATAAGTATAAAATGTGAGTAAGGAAAATACCTCATTAAAAATAGAATTAACCAAATGGAAACAGATTAAAAAACTCAGTGAAAAAATCCATAAAAATTAAATTTGATTAATTGAAAGCTAATGGCTCCTTGAGATATCAAGAAATAATCAAATCAAAACAATTAAAAAAAACAAATGAGAAATATTTCATTGAAAATAAAATGATGTATTATGTTTCACCTGAAACAAAAATAAATAAATAAATAAAAGCAAGGGTAGCAATCATGACATAATTCAGACACAGAAAAAGAAAAAAAAATGACAACTAAAATTGAAAACCAAAACATTACATCTTGTTAAAATGCGACCTAGACAATGATGTAATACCAATATTCAATATGTATGCATTAAATGGCATAGCACATAAATGTTTAAGGGAAAAAATTAAATGCATTAAAGGAAGAAATATACACTAAAACTATACCAGTGGGAGACTTCAACTTTCCTCTCTCAGAGGAATATATATATAACTATAAAATTAAAAATAAAAAAGAAACTAAAAGATAAATAGAATCTTTTATAAAGTAACAGGTTTCTGGAGAAAAATTGAATGGGAATCAAAAGAAATATAGCATTTTCTCAGCTGTAAATACACATTCATAAAAATTAGCCATGTATTAGGGCATAATTCTTCAAACCAAATGCAAAACAAAAGAAATATTAAGTCTTCCTTTTCATACCATCTGTAATAAAATTATACATGTTGTGGAAGCCTAAATTAAAAGTTTGTTTGTAAAAAAAAAAATAAACAATTTATTCCTTTGAAATAAGTGGATAAAAGAATAAATAAAAAATAATTATATTAAAATAATGACAATATGAGACAACATTCAAAATTTGTCAGATATAGACAAATTAGCACATAAAGGAACATTTATATCTCTAAATGTGAAGCATCAGTAAAGAAAAGGACTGATAAATCAACTGGCCATTCAACTAAAACAAATAAAAATAGAATAAATTAAGCCCCTTTCCCATTAAAGAATAAACTAAATTCTTGAAAATCAAAGGAAAGATTAATGAAATTAAGATTAAAAACATCAAAGTGGCTGTTTTTTATGGAGGAAATAGCATAAGTGGTTTGTTGAAAAAAAATAAAATAGATAAATAATTGGCTAATTTGATCTAAAGAAAGAAAGAATGTCAAATTACTTCCAACAAAAAAGAAAAATGTGAATAAACAAAAAATGAAGATGAAATTAGAGCAATTACAGCTTTTTTGTCCAATTATATGCCAGTCAATGAATATAAAACATATAAAAAAGAAATACAAGGTACCCCATTTAACAGAAGACGAAATAAATTATTTAAATAAGCCTGTCAGACAAAAAAAAATGAATAAGCTATAAATGGATTCTTTTTTTAAATTTAATTTTTTATTTTATTTGCAAAACATATGTATGAGTAATTCTTCAACATTAACCCTTACATAGCTTTCTGTTACAGATTTTCTCCCAACTCCCACCCCTCCCCTAGATGGCAGGATATCCACTACATGTTAATTATGTTAAAATACTTGGCAAATTGAATATATGTATACATTATAAATGGATTCTTTATGAAAAAAAAAATTCCAGGATAAGTTGGATTCACAAGTGAATTCTACCAGATATTTAAAGAACTAATTTCAACATTATGTAAACTATTTATAAAAATAGGTTAAAAAAAAAAAAAGGAATCCTATGTTGTTTCTCAAATGCATGTGGAACCGAGCCAGATTTATAAAAATAAGTCATTGGATAGCTATGCAACAATGAAAGGATATGAACAGATATATTTAGAAGAATTAATCAAACTTCTGAATAGTCTCATAACAAACACTATTAATATCACTAATAAGCAAAATTCAAAGTAAAAAAAATCTGAGATATTATCTCATACCTGTCAGATTGTCTGTTATGACAAAAAAGAATAATAACACATGTTGGAGGGGATGTGAGAAAATTGGGACATTAATGTAATGTTGTGAAATTGTCAACTGATCCAACTATGCTGAAGAGCAATTTGAAATTATGCCTTGATGTCTATAAAATTACGCATACATTTTGACCCCAAAATACTTCTCCAATTTCTGTATCACAAAGATATTTTTTTAAAAGAAAAAAGATCTCATTGTGCAACAAACTTTTTAGTAGTTCTTTTTGTAATAACAAAGACTTTGAAATTTGGGAATGGCTAAAAAAATGTGATGTATGTTTGGGATAGAATACTATCATTTCATCAAAAAAAATGATGAAAAGGAAAGTTGACAAAAACCTAGAAGCTTTCTATGAACTCATCTATAATAAAGCAAATACTATCAGAACACCAGATATAATAACAATATTAGATTAAAATGATCAAATGCAAAAAAACCTTAACTATTCTGATCAAGATAAAGATGATCATCAGTTATTTTTTAAAACAATCATGAATGGAGGGGGTGGAGCCAAGATGGCGAACTGCAGACAGCGTTCTCTGTAAGCTCCTGAGACCTTCCCTCAGACACAGACAAATTGAGCCTCTGAACTGGTTCTGGAGTGAGGGCTTCACCAAACACTTGGACTACAAAGCACTTCTATCAAATATCTACTTTGAAAGAACTTCTGAGGTCAGTTTTAGATAGGCAGGGGATCAAGCAGCTCCCGGGGCTCAGACACCTGTGTGCAGCCGGGGTGCAAGTCCGGGGCTGGGACAGACCAGAAGATTTTAGGCTGCCAGGAAGTCCCTGGGAGACCCTTGGGCCACTTTGCTCTGCTTGTGGGCAGGTGCTTTGGCAGGTCTACCTTTGATAAAGGGTGGATTGAGAGCAGCTGAAAGTGTGGTCCTAGTGCGGATCTAGCCAGATCAGCCCCAGACCAGAAGTCAACTCACCAAACAGCCCCAAGGCAAATTAAAATCCCTTCTGCTGCTGCTGCCACTGCTGCCACTGCTGCTGCTGAGGCTGCAGAATTCCCTGCTGGTCACTGATACCTCAGCTAACCATCATGAGCAAGAAGAAGAGAGCTCTCACCATAGACAGCTTTTACGGAGAGAAACTAGAGCAGTCCCCAGATCCTGAGATTCTGAAAACAATTTCAGATAAAGCCACAAAGGTGGACTTAAGCCGGTCTCCCTTTCAGAAAGCTTACCTGGAAGATTGCATAAAGAATCTCAAAAGAGAGCTAGAAGAAGATTGGGGAAATAAACTGAGATCAGTGCAAGAAGGAAACATCGCCCTGCAACAGAGATGTGAAAAACTGGAAAATAAGTCTGGTGAATTGGAAAAATTTGCCAACTCACTGGAAAATAAAAATAGTGAATTGGTAAAAGACAACAATTCACTGAAAAACAAAATTGGTGAATTGGAAAAAGACAACAATTCACTGAAAAATAAAATTAGTGAATTGGAAAAAGACAACAATTCACTGAAAAATAAAATTGGCAAAATGGAAAAAGAATGCAATAAACCAAAAAATTCAATTGGCCAGTTACAAAAGGACCTAAAAAAGATAACTGAAGGAAATAATACCTTAAAAATTAAAATTGAACAAATTGAAATGAATGACTCAATAAGACTTCAAGAATCAGTCAAACAAAAACAAAAAAATGAAAAAATAGAAGAAAATATGAAATATCTCCTAGGAAAAACAACTGACTTGGAAAACAGATCGAGGAGAGACAATCTAAGAATTATTGGACTCCCTGAAAGTCACGATGAAAAAAAGAACCTTGATGCTATCTTCCAGGAAATCATGAAAGAGAATTGCCCTGATGTTTTAGAATCAGAAGGCAAAGTTGGTATTGAAAGAATCCACCGATCACCTCCTGAAAGAGACCCCAAAATTAAAACCCCAAGGAATATCGTGGCCAAATTTCAGGACTATCACACCAAGGAAAAGATATTACAAGCTGCTAGAAAAAAACAGTTCAAATACCGAGGAACTGTCATTAGAATTACACAGGATCTGTCACCTTCCACATTGAAGGATCGAAGGGCCTGGAATCAGATATTCCGAAAGACAAAAGAACTTGGATTACAGCCAAGAATAAGCTATACAGCTATACATCTTCCAAGGAAGAAGATGGTCATTCAATGATACAGGAGAATTTCACCTATTTCTAATGAAAAGACCAGATCTGAACAAAAAATTTGACCTTCAAACACAGAAATCTAGGGAAGCGTAAAAGGGTAAAAAGGAAAGAACTCTCAAGAACTATATCTCTACTAGGGGTATCCTTAAAGAAGGGGGGTATAATTTGATTTTACTTTGAAAATATGAAAAAGAGAACTAGAGGGGAAAAGGTTGTCATACTGGGGAAAAGAGGGAAAAAGTGGTAAAATAAGATCTAAAAAAGGAGTTAAAAACAAGGTAAAATCACTTGAAGAGGCAAAGAAAACCTAATATAATTGAGAGAAAGAGGGGAGGGAAATGAGCATTGTGTAAATCTTACTCTCAACAGGTTGGGCTCTAAAAGTGTATATCAGACATTTGATTTCACATAGAAACTTGTCTGTTGCTAGAGGGAAGTGGGAGGGAAAGGAGGAAAAGTAAGGGACAAACTAATAGAATGGAAAATAGAAGAATCAGGGG
>JAJPUD010012717.1:0-27662 GCA_023553655.1 Myrmecobius fasciatus | reverse complement strand
GGAGGGGATCTAAACGGTGGAGTATTGTTTGGGGGAGGGGTCATCAAAAGCAAAGTACTGAGGAGGGGGGAAGGGAGAAAGGGGAAAGGAAAGGGGAAAACATAACTTGGGTAAATAAGATGGCAGGAAATAAAGAATTAGTTATTCTAACTGTGAATGTGAATGGGATGAACTCTCCCATAAAGCAGAAGCGGATATCAGACTGGATTAAAAACCAGAATCCCACAATATGTTGTCTACAAGAAACACATCTAAACCATAGTGACACATATAGGATGAAGGTAAACGGCTGGAGCAGAAAATATAATGCTTCAGGTGAACAAAAAAAAGCAGGGGTAGCAATCCTTATCTCAGATCAAGTAAAAGCCAAGATAGATCTAATCAAAAGACATAAGGAAGGAAACTATATTTTATTAAAGGGTACCATAGATAATGTAACAATATCTATACTAAATATATATGCACCAAGTTCAATAGCACACAAATTTCTAGGGGAGAAATTAAGAGAGATGCAAGAAGAAATAGACAGCCAAATGATACTAATGAGGGATCTCAACCTTGCTCTCTCAGAATTAGATAAATCAAACTACAAAATAAACAAGAAAGAAACTAGGGAGATAAACCAATTGTTAGAAAAGTTAGGTATGATAGATCTATGGAGAAAGTTGAATGGAGACAGTAGGGAGTTTACTTTTTTCTCAGCAGTCCATGGAACCTATACAAAAATTGACCATATGTTAGGGCATAAAAACCTCAAAATCAAATGCAGAAAGGCAGAAATAGTACATGCATACTTTTCATATCATGATGCAAAAAAAATCACATGCAATATAAGGCCAGGAGAAAATAAACCAAAAGTTAATTGGAAATTAAATAATCTAATCCTGAAGAATGATTGGGTGAAAGAGCAAATCATAGACACAATCAATAATTTCATCCAGGAGAATGACAATAAGGAGACAACATACCAAAATTTGTGGGATACGGCTAAAGTGGTTATAAGGGGCAATTTTATATTTCTAGATGCTTACTTGCATAAAATAGAGAAAGAAAAGATCAATGAATTGGGCTTATTATTAAATAAACTAGAAAAAGAACAAATTAAAAACCCTCAATTAAATACCAAATTGGAAATTCTAAAAATAAAAGGAGAAATTAATCAAATTGAAAATAAGAAAACTATTGAGGTAATAAATAAAAAAAAAGAGTTAGTTCTATGAAAAAACTAACAAAATAGATAAGCCTTTAGTTAATTTGATAAGAAAAAGGAAAGAGGAAAATCAAATTGTTAGTCTCAAGAATGATAAGGGAGAACTTTCCTCCAATGAAGAGGAAATTAGAGCAATAATTAGGAGTTACTTTGCCCAACTTTATGCCAGTAACTTTGATAATCTAAATGAAATGGAGGAATATCTACTAAAATATAGATTGCCCAGGTTAACAGAAGAGGATATAAATTATTTAAATAGCCCCATATCAGAAAAAGAAATAGAACAAGCTATTATCCAACTTCCTAAGAAAAAATCTCCAGGGCCAGATGGATTTACATGTGAATTCTACCAAACATTCAAAGAACAATTAATTCCAATACTACACAAACTATTTGAGAAAATAGGGACAGAAGGTATACTGCCAGAATCCTTCTATGAGACAGATATGGTGCTGATAGGTAACCCAGGTAGGGCGAAAACAGAGAAAGAAAACTATAGACCAATTTCCCTAATGAATATTGATGCAAACATTTTAAATAAGATATTAGCAATGAGATTACAGAAAGTCATCCCCAGGATAGTACTCTATGACCAAGTAGGATTTATACCAGGGATTCAGGGCTGGTTCAATATTAGGAAAACTATCAGCATAATTAATTATATTAATAACCAAACTAACAAAAACCATATGATTATCTCAATAGATGCAGAAAAAGCCTTTGATAAAATCCAACACCCTTTCCTATTAAAAACACTAGAGAGTATAGGAATAAATGGGATTTTCCTTAAAATGATCAGTAGGATCTATTTAAAACCATCAGTAAGCATCTTATGTAATGGAGACAAACTAAAACCATTCCCAATAAGATCAGGAGTGAAACAAGGCTGCCCACTGTCACCATTACTATTTAATATTGTATTAGAAATGTTAGCTTTAGCAATAAGAGAAGAAAAAGAGATAAAAGGAATCAGAGTAGGTAATGAAGAAACCAAATTATCACTCTTTGCAGATGACATGATGGTATACTTAGAGAACCCTAGAGACTCAACTAAAAAACTACTAGAAACAATTCACAACTTTAGCAAATTGGCAGGATTCAAAATTAATCCACATAAATCATCAGCATTTTTATATATGAACAACAAAGTTCAACAGCAAGAGATACGAAAAGAAATTCCATTCCAAATAGCAGATGATAGGGTAAAATATTTGGGAATCTATCTGCCAAGGAAAAGTCAGAAACTATACGAACTAAATTACAAAACACTTTCCACACAAATAAAATCAGACCTAATCAATTGGAAAAATATTAAGTGCTCATGGGTAGGCAGAGCAAACATAAGAAAAATGACAATACTACCCAAACTAATCTACTTATTTAGTGCCATACCAATCAAACTCCCAAGAAATTATTTTACAGATCTAGAAAAAATAGTAGCAAAGGTCATTTGGAAGAACAAAAGGTCAAGGATTTCAAGGGGATTAATGAAAAAAAAAGGCAGATGAAGGTGGCCTTGCTGTACCAGATCTAAAACTATATTGTAAAGCAGCGGTCATCCAAACCGTTTGGTACTGGCTAAGAAATAGAGCAGTCGATCAGTGGCACAGGATAGGATATCAGGACAATCTAGTCAATAACCTTAACAATCTAGTATTCAATAAACCCAAAGACCCCAGCTTTTGGGATAAATACTCACCATTCGGCAAAAACTGCTGGGAAAATTGGAAACTAGTGTGGAAGAATTTAGGGCTTGACCCATACCTAACACCCCATACCATGATAAGATCTAAATGGGTTCATGATCCAGATATAAAGAGGGACTTTGTAAGCAAGTTAGAGGAACGTAATATAGTTTATCTCTCAGACCTGTGGAGATGGAACAAATTTATGTCCAAAGAAGAACTGGAACTCCTAATTGAACACCAGATGGATAATTTTGATTATATTAAGTTAAAAATTTCTGTACAAACAAAACTAATGCAGACAAGATTAGGAGGGAAGCATCAAATTAAGAAATCATCTTTACATTTAATGGTTCTGATAAAGGCCTCATTTCTTCTTTTTTTTTTTTTGTTAAAGCTTTTTATTTGTATAACATATGTATGGGTAGTTCCCCAACCTTGATCTTTACAAAGCTTTCCATTACAAATTTTACCCCCAGTCCCCTCCCCTCCCCTAGATGGCAGGAAGTCCACTACATGCTAATAATGTTGAAATGCTTGAGAAGTTATGCAAGAAAAATCCTATCTACAAGAAAAAAAAAAGAATCAGAGAAAGGCAACACAATGCAAACAAATGTCAGTAGAGATCATGAAAATGTTATGTTGTAGTCCATATTTCATTTCCCTCTCTCTGGGTGTATATGGTGTTCTTCAGTGAACAACTGGAACTGGTTTGAGACAATTCTTCGTTGCAGAGAACCATGTCCATCAGAATTGATCATCATGTAATACTGTTGTTGCTGTGTATGATGATCTCCTGGTTCTGCTCGTTTCACTCAGCATCAGTTCATGCAAGTCTCTCCAGGCCTCTCTGAAATCGTCCTGCTGGTCATTTCTTACAGAGCAATAATATTCCATAACATTCATATACCATAATTTATTCAGCCACTCTCCAATTGATGGGCATCCCTTCAGTTTCCAGTTTCTAGCCACCACAAAAAGGGCCGCCACAAACATTCTTGCACATGTGGGTCCCTTTCCCTCCTCTAAGATCTCTTTGGGATATAGGCCCAGTAGAAACACTGCTGGGTCAAAGGGTATGCACAGTTTGACAACTTTTTGGGCATAGTTCCAAGTTGCTCTCCAGAATGGTTGGATCCGTTCACAGTTCCACCAACAATGTATCAGTGTCCCAGTTTTCCCACATCCCCTCCAACATTCATCGTTATCTTTTCCTGTCATTTTAGCCAATCTGACAGGTGTGTAGTGGTATCTCAGAGTTGTCTTAATTTGCATTTCTCTGATCAATAGTGATTTGGAGCAGCTTTTCATATGACTAGAGATGGTTTTAATTTCATCATCTGAAAATTGTCTGTTCATATCCCTTGACCACTTATCTATTGAAGAGTGGCTTGAATTCTTATATATATGAGACAATTCTCTATATATTTTAGAAATGAGGCCTTTATCACTCATTTCTAAAATTTATAGAGAATTGTCTCATATATATAAGAATTCAAGCCACTCTTCAATAGATAAGTGGTCAAGTGATGTGAACAATTTTTAGATGATGAAATTAAAACCATCTCTAGTCATATGAAAAGTTGCTCCAAATCACTATTGATCAGAGAAATGCAAATTAAGACAACTCTGAGGTACCACTACACACCTGTCAGATTGGCTAAAATGACAGGAAAAGATAATGATGAATGTTGGAGGGGATGTGGGAAAACTGGGACACTGATACATTGTTGGTGGAACTGTGAACGGATCCAAGCATTCTGGAGAGCAATTTGGAGCTATGCTCAAAAAGTTGTCAAACTGTGCATACCCTTTGACCCAGCAGTGTTTCTACTGGTCCTATATCCCAAAGAGATCTTAGAGGAGGGAAAGGGATCCACCTGTGCAAGAATTTTTGTGTCAGCCCTTTCTGTAGTGGCTAGAAACTGGAAACTGAAGGGATGCCCATCAATGGGAGAGTGGCTGAATAAATTATGGTATATGAATGTTATGGAATACTATTGCTCTGTAAGAAATGACCAGTAGGATGATTTCAGAGAGGCCTGGAGGGACTTGAATGAACTGATGCTGAGTGAAACGAGGAGAACCAGGAGATCATCATACATAGTAACAACAATATTACATGACGATCAGTTCTGATGGACATGGCTCCTGCAACAAAGAATTGTCCCAAACCAGTTCTAATTGTTCACTGAAGAAAACCATATACACCCAGAGAGAGGGAAATGAAATATGGACCATAACGTAACATTTTCATGATCTCTATTGACATTTGCTTGCATTGTGTTGCCTTTCTCTGATTCTTTTTTTTTTCTTGTAGATAGGATTTTTTTTGCATAACTTCTCAAGCATTTCAACATTATTAACATGTAGTGGACTTCCTGCCATCTAGGGGAGGGGAGGGGACTGGGGGTAAAATTTGTAATGGAAAGCTTTGTAATGATCAATGTTGGGGAACTACCCATATATATGTTATACAAATAAAAAGCTTTAATAAAAAAATACAAAAAAAACAATCATGAATGAACATTTCCTCCTTAACATTTAGACCTAATCTGTGTCTCTTTTATATACTTATGTTTTATGGTTATCTTTCTGTGTCATTTCTATTAATAACATGCTAGAAACAGATTTTAGCAAAGCCAAGATGGCAGGGTGAAATCAGGAAGTTAACTGAGTTCTCCCCAATTTCTTTTAGAAACAATGTTATGTCAAGCCCTTAAAGAAATTGTGGGGTGGCAGATCCTACTGAGATGGAGTAACATAATTTATTAGCTTAAGGTGCATAGAAAAGGGGCAGAGCCAAAATGGTGGCGAGGACACACATTTCTTTCTGCCTTTCTATTACTGTCAGACTAAATACCAAATTCAGCCTCTGAATTAGCACTGGACTGGTAGGATCCAAAACTATCAGGAGTGTAATAAATTACCAGCAGAAGACAATTTCAAAGATTTCCTGGGAAGGAGGTGCACTAAGCACAAGCAAGCCAAGCACAGATTCCAAGTGCAGGCAGTGCAGACGTGGGGCTATGCGAGCTCCACAGAGCCATGGGGACTCTGCCTGGCCGAGATTCTACAAAGAGGATTCTACAGCAGTGTAGGCTACTCTGCCCTGGCTGCAAGCCAGTAGATCAGCAGAGAAATTATAAAACATCCAACACAAGCACAATAGATAAATAGTGAACCCTGAAATGCCAGAATCCCACAAGACCCTGTCACGCCCATCCATCATCCAGAATGAGCCAGCAATGACTCAGCCCAGCCTATGCTAGCTGTAGAGGAAGCCAGGTACTGCTTGTAGAGGAAACTTGGACAACCTAAGTTCCCCTAAAAGATGACCTTAACACTTTTTTTTAATGAGTAAAAAAGCAAAGAGAATTTTTACATAGATAGTTTTTATGGTGAAAGAGAAGAAGAGATTTCAAACCAAGGAAACTAAAAGCAGATCATCTCCAAATGAAGTCCCAAAGGGTGATATAAATTGTTCCCCATTTCACAAAGTTCTCCTATAAGAAATTATAAAAGATCTTAAAAGAGAGCTAGAAGAAAAATGGGGAAAAGAAATTAGAACTTTATGAGAGGGTTTGGAAAAGACAACACAGAAATTATCTGAAGAAACTTCACTACAATATAGTAAAATGGAAAAAAGCACATAAGTCCTTAAAAATAGATTTGAAAAAAATGGAAAAAGAAAACAACTCCCTGAAAAACGGAATTTGTCAAATGGGAAAATGAAATGTCCTTAAAAAACAGAATTTATGAAATGAAAAAAAAATCTTTAGAATAAAACAACTCATTTAAAAATTCAATTGGACAAATACAAAAAGAATTTTTAAAAAGTAAATGAAGAAAGTAATTCACTAAAAATCAGAACTGAACAAATAGAAATGAATGATTGAATGAGACATCAAGAATCAGTTGAGCAAAACCAAAAAAAAATGAAAAAAATAGGAAAAAATGTAAAATACGTACTTGGGAAAAGAACTGACCTGTAAAATAGATCTAAGAGAGATAATCTAAGGATTATTAGACTTCCTGAAAACCATGATGAAAACAAGGGTCTATACATTATTTTCCATGAAATCATGAAAGAGAACTTATTGGATGTCATGGAATCAGAAGATAAAATCGCCAATGAAAGAATTCACTGAACACCTCCTGAAAAACACCAAACAATTAAAACTCCAAGGAATATTGTGGCTAAATTAAAGAACTATTGGACCAAAGAAAAATATTACAAGCAGCTAGAAAAAAAAATACCTAAGAATCACAATAAGGATTACCCAGGACCTAGCAGCTTCCACCTTAAAGGATCAAGGGCATGGAATCTGATATTACAAAAAGCAAAGGAACTTGGAATGCAGCCAAGAATAAACTACCCAGCTAAACTGAGCTTTTTCTTTCAGGGAAGAAGATGACCATTCAATGAAAAAAAAAGTGAATTCCATTTATTTCTGATGAAAAGACCAGGGCTAAATAAAAAAAATGACCTCCAAATACAGAACTCGAGAAGCATAAAAATGTAAAAAGAAAGAACTCTTGAGAATTGTATTTCTCTTACGGGTATACATAGAGAGTGCATGTATAATTTATTTTTACTATTATACAATGAAAAAGAAATGAGGTGGAAAGGGGATTGTACTAGAAAAAGGGAAAAGTGGAGGTAAAGTGAGGGAAATTACATCTCAGGAAGAGGCAAAGAAAATCTAATATAATGGAGGAAAAGATGGGAGGTGGATGAACATTGTGTGAATCTTACTCTCATCAAATTTGGATCAAAGAGAAAACATTAGACATATTTGGTTTCACAGGAAACTTATCTCACTTTAAAGAAAAATAGGAGGAGAAAGGTGAAAGAGGAAGGGATAGGCTAAATAGAAGGGAAAACAGAAATAGTAGGGTAAAGGTATAAGAAAGGGAGGAGGAACGCTAAAGGGGGAGGGCTACTTGAGGAAAATGTTGCTCATAGGTAAAATACTGGGGCAGAGAGAAAGGGGAAAATGAAAGATAAAAATATAAGTTGGGGTTAATAAAATGGAAGGAAATACAGAATTAGTAGTTTTAAACATAAATGTGATTGGGGTGAACTATCCCATAAAAAGGAAGCAGATAGCAGACTAGATTAAAAACCAGAATACTCCAATATATTGTTTACAAGAAACACATTTAAAGCAGAGCTATACATACAGAATAAAGACAAAAAGCTGGAGCAGAATCTATTATGCTTCAGGTGAAGTAAAAAAAAAAAAAAAAAAGCAGGAGTAGCCATCCTGATCTCAAATCAAGCAAAAGCAAAAATTGATCTAATTAAAAGAGATAAGGAAGGAAACTATATCTCGCTAATGGGTAGCATAAATAAAGAAGCAATATTAGTACCAAACATATGCACCAGTTGGTATAGCATAAACATTCATAAAGGAGAAGTTAGGAGAGCTGCAAGAAGAAATAGATAGCAAAAATATAATAGTAGGAGATTTCAACCTTGCTCTCTCAGAACTAGATTAATCAAACCACAAAATAAATAAGAAAGAAATTAAAGAGGTAAATAGAATACTAGAAAAGATAGGTATGATAGATCTTTGGAGAAAATTGAATGGAGCAAGAACAAAGTACACTTTCTTCTCAGAACCTATACAAAAATTGACTATATATTAGGACATAAATACCTCAAAATCAAATGCAGAAAGACAGAGATAATAAATTCAATTTTTCAAATCACAATGCAATGAAAATTACATTCAATAAATGATCAGGGGAAAATAGACCCAAAGTAAGTTGAGAATAAATAATCTCATCCTAAAGAATTAATAGGTGAAACAGCAAATTATAGACAAAATTAATTTCATCCAAAAGAATGACAATAATGAAACAACATACCAAAATTTGTAGGATGTAGCCAAAATGGCAATTTGGGAAATTTTATATCACTAGATGCTTACTTGCCTTAAATATAAAAAGAAAAAATCAATGAATTGGGTTTGCACCTGAAAGCTAGAAAAATAATAAATTAAAAACATCCAATCAGTTACCAAACTTGAAATTCTTAAAATAAAAGGAGAGATTAATAAAACTGAATGTAAAAAAATGGATTAATAAATAAAACTGAGTTGGGTTTATGAAAAAAAATAAAATAGATGAACTTTTTGTTAATTTGATTAGAAAAAGGAATGAGGAAAATCAAATTGTTAGTCTCAAAAATGAAAAGGGAGACCATTCCACCAATGAAGAGGAAATTAGAGCAATAATTGGAGTTAATTTGCCCAACTTTATGCCAATAAATTTGATAACCTAAGTGAAGTAGAAGAATACCTACAAAAATATAGATTTCCCAGATTAACAGAAGATGAAATGAATTATTTAGATAATCCCATTTTAGAAAAAAGAAATAGAACAAGCTATTAATCAACTCCCTAAGAAAAAATCCCCAGGAACAAATGGATTTACATGTGAATTCTACCAAACATTAAAAGAACAATAAACTCCAATACTATATAAACTATTAGAAAAATTAGGATATGAAGTTCTCCCACCATATTCCTTTTATGACAGATAGTATTAATACCAAACTAGGTACGACAAAAATAGAGAAAGAAAATTATAGAATAATCTTGCTAATGAATATTGATGCAAAAATCTTAAATAAAATTTTAGCAATGAGATTACAGAAAATCACCCCCAGGATAATATAACATGATCAAGTAGCATTTACATGAGGAATGCAGGGCTGGTTCAATATAAGGAAAACACTTAGCATAATTGACTATATCAATAGCCAAATTTACAAAAATCTGATAATTATCTCAATAGATGCAGAAAAATCATTTGATAAAATCCATCATCCATTCCTATTAAAAACACTAGAGAGTACAGAAATAAATAGGCTTTAGTTTAAATAATCAGTAGCACCTATTTAAAAGCATCAGCACGCATCATATCCCCATATTACACAGATAAACTAGAACCATTCCCAATAAGATCAGGGGTGAAACAGGATTGCCCTCTATCACCATACTATTTAATATTGTATTAGGAATGCTAGCTTTGTCAATAAGAGAAGAAAAAAAATTAACGCTCTTTGCAAATGATATGATGAAATACTTGGAGAACCATAGAGAATCAAGTAAAAAACTACTAGAAATAATCTACAACTTTAGCAAAGTTGCAAGATACAAAACACATCCACATAAATCATCAGCATTTTTATACATCACCACCAACGTCCAACAGCAAGAGATACAAAGAGAAATTCCATTTAAAATAACTGTTGATCAAAATAGTCAATGACTATAATAATCTATTCTTTGATAAATGCAAAGACCCCAGCTTTGGGGATAAAACCTCAGTATTTGACAAAACCTGCTGGGAAAATTGTAAACTGTTATGGAAGAAATTAGGCATTGACCCACACCTAACACCGTAGGGTTGAAATGTATTCATGATCGATACATAAAGAATGATATTATAAACAAATTAGAAGAAGGTAAGATAGTTTACCTCTCAGATCTGTGGAGGAGGAAGGAATTTGTGACCAAAGAAGAACTAGAGACCATCATTAATCACAAAATAGATAATTTTGACTATATCAGGTTAAAAAGGGATTTTTTTGTACAAACAAAAGGAATGCAGACAGGATTAGAAGGGAAGCAATAAACTGGGAAAAAATTTTTACATTCAAAGATTCTGATAAATGCCTCATTTCTAAAATATATGGAGAATTGACTCAAATATATAAGAATTCAAGACATTCTCCAATCGATAAATGGTCAAAGGATATGAACAATTTTCAGATGAAGAAATTGAAACTATTTATAGTCATATGAAAAGGTGCTCCAAATCACTATTGATCAGAGAAATGCAAATTAAGACAACTCTGAGATAATCCTACACACCTGTTCAGCGATGGAGATAGTCATATACATGCAGAGAGAGGCCTGTGGGAACTGAGTGTGGACCACAACACAGCATTTTAATGCTTTCTGTGAATATTTACTTGCATTTTGTTTTCCTACTTAATTTTCTTTCTCTTTCTAGATCTGATTTTTCTTGTGCAGTAAGATAACTGTATAAATATGTATACATATACTTGATTTGTCATACAATTTAACATATTTGACATGTATTAGACTACCTGTAATCTGGGGGTAATGGTGGGGGGAAGGAAGAGAAATATTTGGAATAAAAAATATTTTGCAAAGGTCAATGTAGAAAAATCACTCATATGTTCTGTAAATAAAAAAAGCTTTAATAAAAAAAGAAAGCAGATATCAAAGGGTTCAGAAGAAAGATAAATAGTATTTCATGGAAAAAAAATTCTAAAGAAGTCAGCCTAGGAAGAAGAGAAGATGTACACAAATGAAATTCTGAACACATAAAGAGAAATAATTTGAATGAGAATGAAAAATAGAATTTGTCTGAAAAGGCCAATGTGAGCACTCATCAAATTAAAAAAAAAAGGAAATATACAGAGAGAAGCAAAAGCTGAAAAATAAGTATCTAATACTAACTTTGAACCCATGTTTCTTTCTTTACTTATGGTATAGTTCTCTCTCCACTCTGACATTTAGCTGTCCCATTAAGCAGTACATATCATAAGCAACCCATGTTTTTTGTTTTTGTTTTTGTTTTTTTTAAAAGTTTTAGCCTGTTCTAAGTCCATTTTAGGTGAGCCTTCAAAATTTCAGGAACTTTCTTCTGGATACATTTTTATCTTAATGAAACAGAAATTTTTCTTCTTATTTTTTCTTATCTTTTTTTCTTCCTATCTTAATGTAGCAATGGGTCTGATGAGAATGTTTAGCATTTAACATTTAACAAATAAAATTACAAGGCTGAGGAGACTACTTTCAAAAAATCATCATGGAGTATAATGAAAAGGTCCAAGATTCCTCAATATAGAGCATTTTCAGAAACTCAGATACTTGTTTTTAATGGCTAACCATGTGGCAAAGCTATAGACGATTAATTGTCTGCTTGATCATAATTGAGATATAATCAAGATATTAAATTGATCATCAAAAGTTACTGTGCTTTGTGCTTTCTTTGTTGCTTTTCCCTGTTGGAGTGAAAAGAACATGCTATCAATGTATGAATGGACCTTTAATTTTTTAGTGACAATATGTGGCCTTGTAACACAGATCTCTGTTTCCTTTTTTATGTTCGTGGCACTTCTTTTTGTAAACAATGAGATGATTGAGACCACTTCCAATGATTTTGTATAAAAAAAGAGCTGTCTACAGCCAGAGGACTGTGGGAACTGAATTTGGTTCACAACATAGCATTCTCACTCTTTTTATTGTTGTTTTGTTGCATTTTATTTTCTTCAGCATTTTCTTTTCTGGTTTGATTTGATTTTTTCTTGTATATAAAGATAATTGCATAAAATATATGCATATATTGGATTTAATATATATTCCCAGCATGTTTAATATATATTGGACTACTTGCCATGTAGGGAAGAGGAGTGGAAGAAAAGCAGGAAACCTGAAACATAAGGTTTTGCAAGGGGATAATGTTGCAGAATTATCTATGAACATGTTTTGAAAAATAAAAATAAAAAGTTGTAATAAAAATGGACATTAAAAAAGAAAACATTGATAGCAACAGAAAGAGAATGTATTAAAGAAAAATTTAACTGACCCTTCTAGAATAATTTCAAAAATCTGAAAATGATATGCAATCAGTCTAACAAGTAGTATCCTGACATGGAAGTATTTCTGTGTGTTGAAAAAATAAGACCAGATTAAGACACATAAAGTAAAATCCTAGGGTATCAGAAAATATCACTAATTCTGTTATCTATCTCCCATAATTCTAAATTTGTTAAAATAATTTACAACTAAGTAACCAGTGTATTTGTGTTTCTCTCTTCCCACAAGCCTTCCATCAATGAACTGAATGGAATCTCAGTACGTTACACTACATTTTCCATTGAGTTGACAGCAAATGAATATTTTATATAATTATTACTTTGACTAAATAAAAATACATATGAATACTCTAAGGGATTTATTATTTAAAGTAATCATCATCTGAGTGTATTTAATGTAAAAAAATATAAAAATAATGAAATAAGAAATATTTAAGTCATTTGTACCTAAGTAATAAATTCTCAGGTGGAGAGAATATTCATACAATTTCAGATACCAATCTGCTCTACAACCTTTACCTATTTTTAAAAATTTATTTGACTACCAGCACAACCTAATCCCATATTTGTTGTTTCTAAAGGACAATTTCAACATTTATAAATTATAAAAAGTAATATCATAATTTGGGCTATGCACATGGATTATGACCTAAGTAGAATAAAGGTAAAGTTTTACTGGATAATATCTCTGCTATTAAAATAATTAAATTTAATCAGTCATCTTTATTATAAAGATTCCTCAAAATATTTTCCACAAAAGTTCTTTGCTTTTAAAATTAGACGTTTAGTGCCACAATTTAAATTTCAGTGCAAAAATTTCAAATATAATTTGTTAGCATGATCATTCTGTTCCTTAAAGAATTATTTTTTCAGCTTTCCTGATTAATGTTCTGTTTTGACACCTAGTTTTGATTTAATGGATATATTTATTTTTATTTATACTTAGAATTAATGGATTTTTAATAAATCTAAAAAATTTAACTTTGCCAATAAACAACCCTTCAAACAGCAGATCTTACTTGGATTTAATGGAATAAGTTGAAATACAAATAGAAGACTTAGTAGCATAGATGAATTTAAAATCTTAATTTTTATTCCCTTAACACATTACATAAAAGAAATTAAACTGTTTTTCTCCCTTCACTAGCAATTTTCTAATACACAAATGATACACTAGGGATGGTAACATAGATGAAGTAAGTAAATATTTACCTTGATAGATGAAAAAAGAAAGGAAAATACAAAAAAAAGGCAATATTTGTATTGACATATTGGATGCTCAATAATATCTACATATATTTCCTTAATAGTAATGAGGAAAAACCAATATTTTTGTACTTATCTGTTGAGCACTTGCTTACTATCGAGACCTTACAATATGGATTATTTTAAAACTGATATGTATGAAAACATCTCTCCCTTGTCACAGTTAATTTTTGCTGCTACGGGTTGATTCAATCATATATATCATAACAGTGATTAATAGTTACAATTTAATAACCATAAACAAACATTGCATCAGTGCTACTGAAAGAAAATCATCTTTGATTGGATCAATACATTTGTATTTGTATCTAACAGCATAAGCAAATTTTACAGCCAGAACTTTACATTGCTCTTGACAGATATGACAATGATAATGTTAAGTTAATATTATAAATACAACTTTCAGTCATGTCATATTTTGATATATGTGTGTATGTATGTATTTCTAAAGAGATTCTTATGTACCAAACACTGGTCTGCACTTTTTTATTTGACAATTCAAAATGTAAATTTGTTAAGAAATATGGCTTCATAAGTAAAGAATTAAGTAACCAAAAAGTCAGAAATATAAAGCAAGAAATGGGACTGTGGAGAAACCTTATCCATAAATATTAGCTAATTAAAACATTGAAAGAATTAATGGAAATATGATTTTTATGTCTTTGAAATGAGGAGAGCTTCTTTTCTAGAGAAAAAAATAAGACAAGTTGATATTTGAATCGATAACCAACAATTGAAATTAGATAGATAATTAAATGCTGTAAGGAATGGGGGAATTTAATAAATATCTCAAATTTATATTAGCAAACAGATTTTAAGCAATAGTATTGAACTGAAGGAAGTAAAAACATGAAAATTTCCATATAGGTTAATGATATTTATGTTTTTAACATATGTGGATCCTACATGGACACTGAGAAAATAACAGATCTTTAACACAGTTTTACTGTGGATGGGGAAGAAAACATATTGATAACTTTGAAAAGCATTAGGATTATTATTTAGTGATTCAAATGTCAGCCTCTTCTTAGAATTATTGAATCTTCCAGTGTACATATTAACTTAGTATACACAGAGAACTGAGAAATCATTTAATCTTCTATGAATATGCCATGGATTTATATCCTTTGGTCTCTGCTTATCATGTGAAACATAATCTTTGTGTCTTACTCTTATTTCCAACCGAGGGCCACTTTTGGAATCCCTAAGAAAAGTGGGTTCCCAAAATGGATATTAGAAAAATATATTTGAATGTCTTAGCATTGCCTTTTGAACATTATTCCTACATTGATTAGGGGTATACAATTTTTTGATAAAATCAAATCAATTATGTGAGACCTTAGTTAAGCTTTTTAACCTATCTGGGCCTCCTTATGGTCATTTGTACTATATTTGTATTAGTCTGAGTAACCTTTTTTAGCTTTACAACTACCATGGTATTATTGTATCATATGAATAACATACATTATTCTTGATAGATACATAGTAATATTTCCATATATGGGTTAATATGTATATGGCCTAATCTAATAATACTAACACATATGCTTAACTTTTACCAAAACACACTTCGTTTTCGTGTATTAAAGAAATAGGAATTTTTAAAGTATTTGAGTTAAAACATTAAAGGACATGTCAGATAATCTTTCATAAACCAGTGTGAGTTCCACTAATAACATTGCTCACCTATTTGCAACAGTAGTTTTAGATTATTTGGTTTTATTGTAGAAAAGCAATTAAATATGATTTTATATACAAACTTATTATTCATTCATGATGAATGATTCATTCAATCATGAGACTTGATTAAATCTAATTTCCCCCCCCCATGTCATGAAGGACTAAAGAAATATAGCAAAAATATCTGCCAAAATCCTCTCAGATTATGGAAGTAAGCAAAACCTTATAATAATGGAAGGTAATTAGGGAAGGGCAGAAAAATTCATTTACATCAAGATTTCCCCTCTCAAGTTTATTGCTAGAAAGACCATAAAAAGTCCCATAGGATGCCTGCTGAAATATGGAATTAAGAGAGCACAGCAAATATATATTTATTTAAAAAGACCATTTTAATCCCCTGCAATAGAAAGAAATCAAAAATTTTAAAGTGGCCCTAAAAATCCCTTAATAATTCCAGCGTTTTCAAATTGCTTAAACATTTCAGCATGCACACATTATGTGTGTGTGTGTGTGTGTGTCTTGAAAGCTAAACAATATTTCTCTAAAATCAATATTTAGTTCTGATACCAGAACAAAGGGGTACAATCTGTCCTTAGGTTGATTTCTTCTCCTAGTGATCTAATGCATAGTTCAGAATTTAAATTCTGTCTTGCCAATCATTTTTAACAAGCACCTGAAGGATATTATCTTGGATGAATTTTTCAACAGAAATTGAGATCATATTCTATATTTCAGATCAATTACTTTTTTAACTGGAATGTAATGTCTATTGGGAGATATTTTGCAAAGTAAATATGGCTGATTTCTATAGATCCAAATTACATATGCAATAGGTAACATGGCAGGCAGGATTTATTTCAAAAACAAATTTAAGATCAGACTAAGTTTCATTCAGTCTCTTTTTATCAGAAGGAGGAGATAAATGAGAAGTACCACAACATACAACCGGAAGCAAAGCAAAAGCCCATATTATATTTATAGTTACACTGAGTAGAATACAGTAATATTCTGGGGAGCACATAGAGTGGTTATGCAGAAAATCTGATGCAATTAAATAGCAATGCCATTAAATATTAAATGTGAGTACCAAATTAGGTGTTGGGACTACAAAGAAAAAACTGAGACAATTTTGATATATTTATGCTTTTCATATGACCACAGATAAGGCATTTCATATTGCTCAGTAACTCATTTTGTTCATTTGTTTAAAAAAAAAACAACAGAGGTTTATATAGATCATTTTGTCATTTTTCTTTTAGCAATATTCAGTTCTTTCTGACCCTATGAACTATACTGCCCATGAGTTTTCTTGGAAAAAACTTCTGGAAAATTTTGACATTTCTTTCTCCCATGTACAACACAATACTGCACAATATAATATGGTACACTATATTGTGCCATACCACACTCCTTTGCATCATCTTGCTCCCTTCTATGTCTAAATCTCTGCTTCTTTATGATCTTTTGATTCATTCCACTATGATAAAACTAAGTTTAGGAATGAAATAATAAAAATACATGAGGAATAAAGAATGACAAAAGAAAGAGATTGGAATCTCCTCTCCAAGAAAATGGGGGAATCATTTGAGGAGTGAGGAAGGAACTAACAAAAGAGGCTAGGTAATCAATACGTCTTTCTCTTTTAAAAAAAAAAATCACTATCTCCTCATAAAGGAGGGATTGGCAACCTTTTTGTAGTGGCAAGAAACTGGAAACTGAATGGATGCCCATCAGTTGGGAAATGGTTAAATAAGTTATGTGTATGAGTGTTATGCTATAACAAAGAATCAGCAAGATAATTTCAGAAAGATCTAGAGAGAAACTTACTTGAACTCATGCTAAGTGAAGTGCACAGAAGCAGGAAATCATTGTACATGGCAACAACAAGACTACATGATAATCAATCTGATGGTCACAACTCTTTTAAACAATGAAATGATTCAGGTCAGTTCCAATGGTCTTGTGATGAAGAGAATGATCTGCACCCAGACAGAGGACTGTGGGTAGTGAGTATGGATCACAATATAGTATTTTCACTCTTTTTGTGTCATTTGTTTACATTTTGTTTCCTTTCTCATTTTTTCCCTTTCAGATCTGATTTTTCATGTGCTGCATGATAATTGTTAAAATATTATGAAAAAATTACACATGTTTAACATATGTTAACATTACTTGCCATCTGGGGAAGCTGTAAGGGGAATGGGAGAATTTGGAACACAAGATTTTGCAAGGGTGAATATTGAAAACTATCCATGCTTGTTTTGAAAGTTTAATAAGCTTTAATAATAAAAAAATCTGTATCTCCAAAGGTTAACATAGTGCATGGCATATTGTATATTAGTCACTTGAAATATTTATTGACTACAAATATTAAATTAAAAAACTGATGGCACAGGAGCCTTGAAAGTAGCTAGGAATTCAGAAAGGTAGATGAAAAACATCAGTCATGCCAAATAGGTTGCATGAATGCATGGATATAAGAATCTATTGAATATTTACAAACAAGCAATCTAGTTTGGCTAGATTATAAAATGTATGTAAAGATGGTGGAATAAAAAGTATAGAAACATTTTCCCCTAATTCCATCAAATAGTTCTAGAAAATTAATTAAACTGAATCCTAATGAGGATGTAGATGGAAGATAAAGTAAATTCAGATAAAATCATGTTATATGATTGATCCAGTGTCTCAAGCAGTCATCTGTAACAATGAGGAGGAGGAGTAGCAGTAATTGACACTGCTAGCTCATTGTCATTTAGTCAAAGGATATATTTCCTTGCTCTGTCATGTTTAGCAAGTTTTTAAAAATATTCTAATCTTCATTATTCAAAACTTGAAAATAGAGATAATAAAATTACCTGAAAATGTTATAATAAATATCAAATGCAATAATGAATACAATATGTATGTTTAATATATTTGATGAAATCCAACACTCATTCATATTAAAAACACTAAAGAATATAGGAAGAAATGGATTTTTCCTTACAATGATCAGTAGCATCTATTTAATACCATGAGCAAGCATCATATGTAATAGGGATAAACTAGAACCATTCCCAATAAGATCAGGGGAGAAACAGGGTTGCCCACGATTACCATTACTATTAAATAGTATATTATAAATGTTAGCTTTGGTAATAAGAGAACAAAAAGAGTTTAAAGGAATTAGAGCAGGTAATGATGAATCCAAATTATCACTCTTAGCAGAAAATACGATGGTATTCTTAGAGAATACTAGAGAATCAACTAAAAATTATTAGAAACAATCCACAACTTTAGGAAAGTTGCAGGACAAAAATAAATCCTCAAAAATCATTAGAATTTTACATATTATGAACAAAGTCCTGCAGCAAGAGATACAAAGAAATTCCATTCAGAATAACTGTTAATAGTATAAAATATCTGGGATTCTATCTGCCGAGGGAAAGTCAGGAACTGTAATAATAAAAAGCAGTTACCACACAAATAAAGTGAGATCTAATCAGTTGGGAAAATATCAAGTGCTCCCGAGTAGGTTAAACAAATATAATAAAAATGGCAATATTACCCAAATTAATCTATTTATTTAGTGCCATACTAATTAAACTCCCAAGAAATTATTTAACAGACCTAGAAAAAATAATAACAAAGTTCATCTGGAAGAACAGATGTCAAGTATTTCAAGGGAATTTATGGGGAAAAGTGCCCAAGAAGATGTCCTAGCTGTGCCAGGCTTAAAACTTTATTATACAGCAGTGGTCATCAAAATTATTTGGTACTGGTTAAAAAAGAGTCTAGTCAATCAGTGGAATAGCTTAGATCCACAGGCCAAAATAGTCAAATGACGACAGCAATATAGTGTTTGACAAACCCAAAGAGCCCAGTTTTTGGATAGGATTTCACTATTTCCCAAAAATTGCTAGGAAAATTCAAAACTAGTATGGAAGAAAATAGGCATTGGCCCACACATAACTCCTCATACCAAGAAAAGATTGAAATAGTTCATGATCTAGAAAGAAAAGAAAGTGAGAAAGAAAGAATTATATTATAAACAAATAAGAACATAGGAGAGTTTATCTCTCAGATCTGTGGAAGAGGAAAGAATTTGTGACCAAAAAAGAACTAAAGATTATTATTGATCACAAAATAGATAATTTTGATTATATTAAGTTTAAAAGTTTTTGTACAAACAAAACTACTGTAGACAAGATTAGAAGAGAAGCAAGAAACTGGGAAAACATTTTCCCATTCAAAGGTTCTGATAAAGGCTTAAAATATACAGAAAATTGACTCAAATTTATAAGAATTCAAGCCATTCTCCAATAGATAAATGGTCAAAAGATATGAACAGACAGTTTTTAGGCATTGAAACTATTTCTATTAATATGAAAAAAATGCTCCAAATAACTATTGATGAGGGGAATGCAAATTAAAACAATTCTGAAATAATCACTTAATTGGAATTGCACTCTACCTAAGTTAGCACTGATTTCTTAAACCAATAGCAAATTTTATTTTGGGGTTTTCTTTCTGTTTGATTTCTTGGAATCTCTTGACCTTGATAATTATACTCTCCTAGTGTGTCATTCTCCTAACTAGATTTTCATGATAATGATTTTCCTGGGTCCCCTCCAATGAATCTCTTTCACCTTCTGTCCACTTTGCTTTGTTCTGAGGCCTCTTTTCTTCCTTCTTCATGCTCCATGTTGGTAAACTCATAAGTTCCAAGATGTTTAATTTTATTGATATTTCAATACTATAAATCGAGAAAGAAACAGTCTCCTGAGCAGGGGTCCTACATCACTTATTTATCTGCTGTATATCTTCATCTAGGATATTCCTTGAGGATTGTGACTAAACCTACAATTTTATAGAAAGAGAGATATTCCGAATGAAAAAACTATTTATCAATGCAATTTGATACACTGCAATTTGTTGTCTTATAAATGTGCCTAGAATACTAAATAAATTAAGTGACTTGTCTAGGATCACACAGTCATTATATATTCAAGTAGAGATTTTATGTCTTTTTAGTTATTTACATCTTACACTTATATATTCAAAATTAAATTAACTTTTTATCCAAAAAATTTTTTTTTAAATATTTCTGTGAAATACATCATTTTTTTTTCTTTGCTTCTTCAATACTTAGAACATTTCTGGCATACACCAAGCTCTTAATGCTGATTGATTGAATATTCTTTCTTAATACCTTGCATGGAGATTTCCTAATAAATAATAATGAAATAATGTAGAGAGAAGGAAAGAATTCAAGGGAATGCATTTGGTATTATACCATAATTTTTTTCTGAAATAAGTTAACAAATACTTTGACCTTTATACATAATGTTATATCTGACTATACAAAGCATGACAATTTCCACAACATGGTGGCATGATTAACATTTAATTAGAAAACAATCTACTTTGCACAGATGAGCAAGTTTCCTAAACATAGCACATGCTCACTATACATCTTTTTCTTTTTACTTTTACTAATTCTCAACAAAGTTGTGATAGATAAGTGAGCTGCATTTGTATAAAGTAACCCACAAATCAGTATATATATATTTGCAAGCCAGGCCTGCTACAGCATTTCCAAAACTGCTACTGAATGGCATAATTTTCAATTCTGCTTCTTATTTAGAAACTAGCTTATGGAAGAGGGGGTGGACTCTAAGTGTGGAAAATGAGAATAAATTTAAAATTGAGTGACTCATAATTTATATGATAATTCTGACATTTAAATAAGCATTTATAAACAATGTTCTGAAAAATGATATTGATGTGCATCACACAAATTTCTAATTTATTCGGTTTATCCAGGGCACTTTGAAATTCCAAAAAGGAAACTGGCCACAACATAACAGGAAAAAAAGTCAAGGTAGTGATTAATAGAGGAGTTTAGGACATTAAATGTAAGAAACTTTCTGAAAAAGAAAACACTGGGGAACAAAATGAAAATAAGTGATTTCATCACTAACCTGACTTTTACTCAAGATTTACAGGTCAGGACATAAACCTTAGGAGAGTTCTAGCAGATGTAATTACCTTACTGAAAATAGCTTAAGAGTGGGGGAACTGCAGCATCCTCTGAACAATTGAAAGGAAAAGGAACACATTGGAGTAAATGGTGTAGGGGAAAAATCAAAATGTAGTGACTCCCCATTCATATTGGTTAGATAATGGCATAAAACAAATGAAATGAAAAAAAAAAAACACAAAATGAGAGGGTAAAATACTTTTCCCATCAGACAATGTGGAAAGTCAGCAGAATAGGTCCATTCCACAAGTTGAGATTGGAGCACAGTACAGGATACCTGGTGCCAGCACAGACTCAATCTGAATGAATCAGTGAAATCACTGAATGAGCAGCTGTAACAGCAATTGCCAGAGTTTACAGAGCAAAACAGTAAGGGCATTGAAAAACTGACCAAAAGGTGAATATAGTAGGTTTTTTTTCTTTGGTTTGTTTTTGCTGTCATTGGTTGCAGGACTCTGTTGATTTGCCAATACTTGCATCTCAGTCACAGACCTCAGTGGCAGTCCTAGGGGAAGGAAGAGAACTACAAAACAGAGCTTCTAACCACAGTACAGTGGATACTATCCTTAGAATTCCATGACAGAAAAGAGTGCTTCTGGTCACTCACAGATCATACACCATAAAAGTAGTAAATACTTTTCTTTAGATCTTACAATCTTACAGGAAATGAAAACTTTGAAAACAGCTGCACAAACCCCCAGAAGTTTGGGACAGTTCACCTTCCAACCTGTAAGTAGAGCATTTCTTTAATGAAGAGTTAAAAGTAATGCATTAGGCTGGAAAATTAGCAAACAACAGGGAAAAAAAATATCTGACCATAAGAATTCACTATGATGACAAGGAAGATCAAAGTACACATTCAGATGAAGATAACAGAGTCAAAGCTCTAACACTCAAATTCTTCAAGAAAAATTAAAATTTTTCATAAGCTAAGAAATAGTTCAGAAAGCATTTTAAAAATCAAATAAGTGTGGTAGAAGAAAAATTGGGAAGATAAATGAAAAGGAGACAAGAAAATCATAAAAAAGTAAGTCAATAGTTTGGAAAATTTTTCATTAAAAATACTGAAGAAAATAATGCCTTAAAAAAGAAAATAAGTTGGAGGTGGAGCCAAAATGGCAGAGAGGAAACATTTTTTTTTCTGAGCTCTTCCCACAACCCTCAGACTATCAGCAAATCCAGACTCTGAATTAGTTTTGGAGTAATAAACTCCAGAAATATGAGAAGTGTAACAAATTATAGCAGAACATAATTTCGAAGATCTCCAGAAAAGTTCTGTTTCAAATAATCATGGAAGGAGGTGGGCCAAGTGCAAGTAGGGTGAGTCCAGATATCTAGTGCAGGATGCACAAACTCCTGGGGAGGTGTGGACTTCACAAGCTGGAGAATCTAGAGGGAGGAATGTATAGCAGTGTTGGCTACTCTGCCTTGGTTTCAAGTCAGTAGATCACCAGAGAAGTTATAAAATATCCAATGCAAACACAAAAGATAAATAATGAACCCCAAAACAACAGTATTTCATGGGACTTGGCCATGCCCAGCCAACATTGGAAGTCAGTGAGCACTAGCTTAGCACAGTCACTGCCTCTTGTAGAGGAAGCTTGGACAATCTCCCTTGTCCTAAAAATAGACCTCAACTTTAAAAAAATGAGCAAAAAAGCAAAGAGAACTCTGACGATAGATAGTTTTGTTGTGACAGAGAAGAACAGATTCAAACCTGAAGTCAATAAAAGTAAACCATCTCCAGATGAAGTAACAAAGAAGATATAAATTGGTCCCCTTCACACAAGGCTCTCCTGGAAGAAATTAAAAAGGATCTTAAAAGAGAGCTAGAAAAAATGAGGAAAATGAGAACTTTGCAAGAGGGTTTGGAAAAGGACACAGAAATTATCTGGAGAAAATGGGTTAAAAATAAACTTAGTGAAATGAAAAAGGCATATAACTGCAAACAATATAATTCTGACAAAATGAAAAAAGAAAATAACTCCTTGAAAACAAAATTTGTGAAATGGGAAAAATTCCTTAGAACAAAACAACTCATTAAAAAATAATTGGCCAGGGGCAGCTAGGTGGCACAGTGGATAGAGCACCAGCCTTGAAGTCAGGAAGACCTGAGTTCAAATCTGACCTCAGACACTTAACATTCCCTAGCTGTGTGACCTTGGGCAAGTCATTTAACCCCAATTTGCCTCAGCAAAAAAAAATAATAATAATTGGCCAAACATATAAAAAATTATGAAAGAAAACAAACAGAGGCAGCTAGGTGGCACAGTGGATAGAGCACCAACCCTGAAGTCAGGAAGACCTGAGTTCAAATCTGGTCTCAGACACTTAGCACTTCCTAGCTGTGTGACCCTGGGCAAGTCACTTAAACCCAATTGCCTCAGCAAAAAGCAAAAAAAAAAAAAAAAAAAAAAAAAAAAAAACAAAGAAAATAATTCACTAAAAATCAAAACTAAACAAATGGAAATGAATGACATAATGAGAAATCAATAATCAGTCTAGCAAAACCCAAAAAATGGGGAAAGAAAAAGAAGAAAATGTAAAATATATACTTGAGGAAAAAACTGACCTGGAAAAATAGATCTGAGAGAGACAATCTAAGCATTGTGGAATTTCTTGAAAACCATGATGAAAAAAAGAGCCTAAATTTATTTTCCAAGAAATCATCAAAGAGAACTGACTAGATGTTCTAGATTCAGAAGGTAAAATAGCCATTGAAATCACCAATCACCTCCTGAATGAGATCCCAAAATGAAAACACCAAGGAATATCTTGGCTAAGTTTCAGCCTATCAGACCAAAGAAAAAATATTGCAAGCAACCAGAAAGAAACAATTCAAATACCGAGGAGCCATAATAAAGGATTACCCAGGACCTAGTAGCTTCCACCTTAAAGAATGGAAGTAGCTTCCATTACCCTGTAATCTGCTATTCAGAGGGGCAGCAGAACTTGGAATGCAACCAAAAATAAACTAGCCAGCTAAAGTGAGCAATTTCTTTCAAGGAAGAAGATGGATATTCAATGAAACATGTCAATTTCATGTTTTTTTTTTTTATGAAAAGCCCAAAGCTGAAAAAAATTTGAACTACAAATGTAGAATTCAAGGAAAGCATAAAAAGATTTTTAAAAAAGAACTCTTGAGAACTGTATTTCTGTTATGGGTATATCATAGTGCATGTAATAATTTTATTTTACTATTATAATATGAAAAAAAGAGACTAGAGGTGGAAAGAGCATTGTACTGGGAAAAGGGGAAATTGTAAGTAAAATGAGGGGAATTACATATGATTAAGAAACAAAGAAAAACATATATAATTGAGGGAAAAAAGGGAGAGGGATAAACATTTTGTCATTCTTACTCATCAGATTTGGCTCAAAAAGAGAATATTAGATATATTTGGTTTCAGAGAGATACTTGTCTCACATTATGGGGAAGTTGGAGTGGAAAAGGAAAAGGAAAGTGAAAAGTTAATAGAAGTAAAAACAGAAATAGTAGGGGAAAGGTATAAAAATGGAAGAGGGACTATAAAGAGGGAGAGCTGCTCCAGGCAAATGGTGCTCATCAGTAATTACTAGGGAGTAGGGAAAGGAGGAAAGGAAAAAAGAAAAGCATATTTGGGGATAAATAAAATGGTGGGCAATATGGAATTAGTCTATTTATTTATTTTTTATTAATACTTTTTATTTGCAAAACATATATATGGGTAATTCTTCAACATTAACCCTTACAAAGCTTTCTGGTACAAATTTCCCCCCCTACTCCCTACCCCTCCCCTAGATGGCAGGATATCCACTACATGTTAATTATGCTAAAATACTTAAGAAAACAAATATATGTATACTTATTTCCACGCATCATTTTTGTGCAGGAGAAATCATATCTACAAGAAAGAATAATCAGATAAAGGAAATACAATACAAGCAAACATCAATAGGGAGCATGAAAATGATGTTGTGGTCCACCTTTCACATCCCTCTCTCTGGGTATACATGGCTTTCTTCACTGAACAATTGGAACTGGTTTGAAACATTTCCTTGTTGAAGAGACTCATGTTCATCAGAATTGATCATCATATAGTATTGTTGTTGCCGTGTATAATGATCTTCTGGTTCTGCTCATTTTACTCAGTGTCAGTTCATGCAAGTCTCTCCAGGCCTCTCTGAAATCGTCCTGCTGGTCGTTTCTCACAGAAAAATAATATTCCATAACATTCATATACCATAATTTATTCAGCCACTTTCCAATTGATGGGCATCCAATCAGTTTCCAGTTTCTAGCCACTACAAAAAAGGCTGCCACAAACATTCTTGCACATGTGGGGCCCTTTCCTTACTTTATGATTTGTTTGGGATATAAGCCCAATAGAAACACTGCTGGGTCAAAGGGTATGCACAGTTTGATAACTTTTTGAGCATAGCTCCAAATTGCTCTTCAGAATGGTTGGATCCGTTCACAGTTCCACCAACAATGCATCAGTGTCCCAGCCTTCCCACATCCCCTCCAACATTCATTGTTATCCTCTCCTGTCATTTTAGCCAATCTAACAGGTGTGTAGTGGTACCTCAGAGTTGTCTTAATTTGCATTTCTCTGATCAATAGTGATTTGGAGCACCTTTTCATATGACTAGAGATGGTTTTAATTTCATCATCTGAAAATTGTCTGTTCATATCCTTTGACTGTTTATAAATTGGAGAATGGCTTGAATTCTTAGAAATATGAGACAATTCTCTATATATCTTAGAGATGAGACATTTATCAGAACCCTTAAATGTTAAGATGATTTCCCAATTTGATGCTTCCCTCCTAATCTTGTCTGCATTAGCTTTGTTTGTACAGAAACTTTTTAACGTAATATAATCAAAATTATCTATGTGGTGTTCAATTAATAGTTCCAGATCTTCTTTGGACATAAATTTATTCCATCTCCACAGGTCTGAGAGGGAAACTTTCCTATGTTCCTCTAATTTGCTTATAATATCACTCTTTATATCTAGATCATGAACCCATTTAGATCTTATCTTAGTATTCGGTGTTAGGTGTGCGTCCAGCCTTCATTTCTTCCACACTAGTTTCCAATTTTCCCAGCAGTATTTGCCAAATAGTGAGTACTTATCTCCAAAGCTGGGGTCTTTGGGTTTATCAAACACTAAATTGCTAATGTTATTACCTAGATTGTCCTGATATCCTATCCTATGCCACTGACCGACCGCTCTATTTCTCAGCCAGTACCAAATGGTTTTGATGACCGCTGCTTTATAATATAGTTTTAGATCTGGTACAGCAAAGCCACCTTCATCTGCTATTTTCATTAATTCCCTTGAAATTCTTGACCTTTTGTTCTTCCAAATGAACTTTGCTACTATTTTTTTCTATATCTGTAAAATAATTTCTTAGGAGTTTGATTTGTATGGCGCTAAATAAGTAAATTAGTTTGGGTAGTATTGTCATTTTTATTATATTTGTTCGGCCTACCCATGAGCACTTAATGTTTCGCCAATTGATTAGGTCTGATTTTATTTGTGTGGAAAGTGTTTTGTAGTTTAGTTCATATAGTTCCTGACTTTTCCTTGGCAGATAGATTCCCAAATATTTTATACTATCATCCAATATTTGGAATGGAATTTATTTTTGTATCTCTTGCTGCTGAACTTTCTTGGTAATATATAAAAATGCTGATGATTTATGTGGATTTATTTTAAATCCTGCAACTTTGCTAAAGTTGTGAATTTTTTCTAATAGTTTTTAGGTGAGTCTCTAGGGTACCATCATGTCATCTGCAAAGAGTGATAATTTGGTTTCTTCATTACCTACTCTAATTCCTTTTATCTCTTTTTTTTCTCTTATTGTCAAAGCTAAAATTACTAATAGAATATTAAATAGCAATGATGAATATGGGCAGCCTTGTTTCACTCCTGATCTTATTGGAAATTGTTTTAGTTTGTCTCCATTACATATGATGCTTGCTGATGATTTTAAGTAGATGCTACTAATCATTTTAAGGAAATGCCCATTTATTCCTATACTCTCCGGTGTTTTTAATAGGAATGGATGTTGGATTTTATCAAATGCTTTTTCTGCATCTATTGAGATAATCATGTTTTTTGTTAGTTTGGTTATTAATATAATTGATTATGCTGATAGTTTT
>JAJPUD010012716.1:18612-39715 GCA_023553655.1 Myrmecobius fasciatus | reverse complement strand
GGGGGAGGGGCGGAGCGGAACGCAAGGGGCAGGCGGCGGCGGCTCAGCGCCCCGAGCTCATCCCCGCGCGGGAACGCTAGCAGCAGCGGCAGCGGCGGCGCGGGCGGGCGGCTCCAGTCAGATCGGCAGCGGCCCGGGGTCCCCAATTACCCAGTAATGCAACCAGCAAAATGGCGACCACAACAAACCGGCCCCCCCGGCCTGGACTCCGCCCCCTGCCCCCTCCCATCCTCCCCCGACACGTGACTCGGGCACCAGGCTGCCGCTCGGCGCGCCTGCGCTAGCTTCACAAGAGACATGCGCACAACCCAGGTAAGGTCCCGCCCAGGGCTCGCCGCAGACAGCGAGACCAAGCATGCGCCGCAGAGGTCGACGCCCGACCTCTCCGGGCAACCATAGGGCGAGCGTCAGCAGCTCGCCTTAGCGCGCAGACGCGAGCTTCTCCATCCTCCCCACCCCCCACTTTAACCCTTTGAGAATCCAGCAGTCACGTGGGATCACACCTTTTAATAGAAAATACAAAGATCTGACACAAAACAGCTAGAGTAGAAAAAAAGGGAAACAGGACCGGGGACGGAGAGGCAGACAGCTACTTGGCAGCTACTTCTTTCTGCTTGGGGGGAGGCCTGTGGGGAGAAAGGTGACCTTAGAGCCCGGGTAGCACCTAGGAATGCCCCCCCCCCAAAAAAAACGCCAATCCCCTGGGGAGGCCCACAAGACCCTTGCTGAGCCTAAGGATCATCCCCTCCAGTGACTGATACCTCTCCATGTCAAAGAGACCCCTGCTGTGCCCAAGGAACCCCCTCCAATCAAGGAGAGCTTTATGGTTCCCATGAACACCGCTACTCCAGCGACACCCCATCAGTCAAAAAGGACCCCAAGGCTCACCTGTACACACCCACCACCACTGCATGATCTCGCTCATAGGGCTCTAAGGTGAGCTGTTCTTGCGGTTTCATGTTTTCTTGCTGCATTTTCTTGACTTCGGAAGCGAACACGGCTTCAGGGGAGGCTGTGGAGTCTATGCAGTTGGCCTGGAAGAGGTTTCATGGTCATAAGGAGGCTGTGTCCCTCTATCCAGGCTTTAGGGCCTCCTCCCCCAATGCCCCCAAGTCATGAATTTAGCCAGGATACTATACCTTAATGGAGATCACAAAGTGTCCACCATTGCGCAGGAAGTTGTGGGCATTGAGAGCTACGATTCGGGATTGGTCTGGCTGGGCCACGTCAGCAAAAATCACATCCACCATCCCTGGAGGCAGAGGAAAAGAAAGGCACCCCCATCTCATCTCTTCCTCCTCTCTCCACTCAATGCTGCAGCCTGCAGATCCAATCTCAAGGGATTCCCTCCACCAGACTCTAAGGACAGGTGCACACCCTGCCCCAGTAGCATTTGCATGGGGTTTTAAGATATGTAAAATGCTTGAGGAGTGGTGTCTAGAGGTGGGATCTGAACTCAGGACCTTCTGTGGCCCAGGGCAGATCATTCCTGCCCACAATGTTGGCTTCCTCAGCCACTGGGTCAGTATCCACTGCACTAGGGTCTCATGCCAGGCTCTCACCAATGAGCATCCGGTACTTGTGGGGGTGTCGTGCATCCTCGATGACGGGGATGATGTTCGTCCTCTTCTTGGCCACATTGATGAGGTCTCGGCCTGATCGATGAGAAAACTCCACGGCATAGACCAGACCTTCCTAGGTGGCAAAAACCAGTACTGTTCCCAGAGCAAGTCCTCCCTCACACCCCTCAGCCCAAGTTCAAGGGCAGCCCCTTCCTTTCCCTAACTCAAAAAGGTGGGGAAGTGTCCCAGACTCACTGGGCCCACGATGTCAGAGACGTGTGAAACGGTGGTGCCAGAGGCAGCTCCCAAGTAGAGCACTTTGGCCCCGGGGCGGATGTGGATTTGATCCACACCCCCCAGGATGGCAGCAGCCAGCTTGGAGCGGAAGGGGTTCCAAGCCCGGTACTCCATCTTCACCTCGCCGTCCTGAGGGGTGAGAAAGGAAGCATCAGCACCCTACTCCCCTCACCCCACTGTCTCCAGGCCCACCTCCCCCCCATCGGAGGAGACTCCCACCTCCACGGTGATTCTCTTCTCGCCATACACAGACTCTCCGGGAACCATGTTCTTTGTGACCAGGGCATCCTCCTTTCCTCGACAAATAAACACTCCTGAAAGAGGAAGGCCCGGTGTGACCACTCGCCCCTGGCTAACACCAGAGCCTGAGGATGGTGCCACCCAGGGCCTCACTCACCCTCATGTCGATGAGGTTCCACGGTCACCTTCTTCCCTCCTTGGAAGCCACCTCTACCGCCCCGGCCTCGGCCGCGGGGGGTGCCTCTGCCTCGACCCCCTGGGGATTGGAAACCACCTGCAGGAGGCAGAGCAGGAGGAGTCAGGGCTCATTCTTTTGCCTTCCCTCACCCTCACCACTCCCGTGAACTTCCACTCACCTCGGCCCCCTCCACGGCCCCCACGATCTCCGAAGCCGCCACGGCCACGGCCCCCGAAGCCACCTCGGCCCCCAAAGCCTCCTCTGTCACCGCCTCTCCCTCGCCCTCTGAAGCCACCCCGGCCCCCGCCTCGGGGGCTGAATCCTATGGAGGCAAAAAGAAGAAAAGCCCTAGGCTGAGTATTCTGCGGGAGATTCAGCGCAGCGCCCCCGCCCCCATCCCAGGTAACGGACACAGGAATCCCCCTCATCTCCCATAGTGCTGTCAGTAAACCTGGGGGCCCGACTCACCCCTTACAAAGGCTCCCATGACCCCGAAAAAAGGCAGAAAGCCCCCGCGAGAAAGGGTCCCACGGCCCAGCCCTTAAGGGGTAAACTGCCGGCTTCCACCTTCCCCCTAACAGCCCCAAGCTCAGGAACGCCAGAGGGAGAACGCTGGAAGTGGCGAGACCCGAGTTCAGACCCTGCCCCAGAAGTAGTTGTAACCCCGGGGTCACTTCCTTCGCGGCGGCCTGTCTGTTTACTCGCCCGCAGAACGGGGATAACAGAGCCGCCCCCCTCCCCCCGGGGGGGGGGCGGTGTGGTTTTTAAAAGGAAATAATGTAGCGGGCGCTACTGGAGTGCAAGCCGGCGGCCACGGCTAGGATTAACCCTCCTGCTGCAGAAAAGGAAACCGAGTCACAGGCAAGGAACCAAAGTCTGTGCTCGCTGACCAGGCCGGGCCCCGGTCTCGCCTCTCCTCCCGGGCCCGGTCTCGCCTCTTCTCCCGGGCCCGGTCTCGCACTCACCTGGCCTCATGGCACGCGACTCGCTTTGCGGAAGAAGCAGAAGCAGCAGCGGGGTCGGTCCCTACGGTGGCCGCCAGCGGACACGCGGCTCTCACGCTCCACGGAGCCTTCAACACCCTGGACTGCCTACTAGGGAGGCAAGAGGGGATTGGCGTGCACCGAGTCGTGGGCGTACGCAGACACTACGCACGCACGCACGCATATACGTAAGAGCGCCGGAGGCTGGTCTTCTCTCGCCTGCCCAATCTAGATTTACCCATTACCTTTCTCCTTATTCCCCTCCTCCCGGGTTGTCCGGATACGTCAACTCGGAGAAGATAGTGGAATCCTGGGAAAAGTAGTCCTATGAAGTTCCCCAGGCCGCGGCTGCAGTACTTCCGGGGTCCGGAAGGTGGGAAAAGGAAAAAGGGGCAAGGAGTATGCGTAGGGCGTCATGACGTCAGTCGCCCCACTGGAGGCGGAGCCCCCTGATGGGAAGTGTAGTTTTTTGAAGAGTTGCTCTTTTCATACATGTGCTCACCACTCATCATGGGAAAGGGAATCCGTCAGTCTCCTAGGCGACGTCGGGAATGCGTCCGGAAGTGGCTCGTGGCCTGGTGAAAATTCCGGTTGCCTGCTACCGCAGTGTGTTGGGCGTCCGCCAGGTGGCGGTTTCGCTCTCTCCCTGCCTCAGTTTTTCCTCTAGTTCATCCAGGTCCTGAGATAAACATGCTGGATTCAGTTACATTTCACCATCATATATTTAGCGACTACTGTATACCAGGCACTGTGTTAGACACTGGGGAGACAAAGACGAAAGGGAGGCAGGCCCTGCCCTCAGGGAACTTACTTTCTGCTCCCCTCTCAACTGGACCATGGTGCACCCTAACCCTGTCCACCCCTTGAGTGTGATTTGTGGCCAGATCCTCCACGGGGTGCCCCAAAGTGTTGGGAGATACTCCAGTTCTGTTGGGCAGACAAGGACCAGCCAAACAATTTGCGCCTTGGATGAAATCCCAACAAAACGTCATTGCAGTGGAACGTTAAGAGTGTGGGACAATTGTATGACAGCCGGGCCACTGTGTGCAGTCCAGAGCGGTTCACTCATTACTTTTCTCACCCTAGAGAAAAGCAGTGTGTCTCATATTTATTAGCCAGCTAGGGAGTTAATCCGAAAAAGTTGAAAAGTAGGGGGAGAGGAGTAGGTATGTGATGTCAGGTGTGGTGAAGTCCAGTAATGAACCCATTGTATGTTGTCAAAAATAATATTTTTATGAAAAATTTTTTCCAAAAAAATTGGGGAGAAGGTTGCATTGCTTTACATATAGGTATATGCATATTTGTTTGCAAGTCTCTTTAATGTCTGGTTTAATAGGAGACAGCTGTATTTCTATTTCAGCCACCTTCAGGCTTTTGTGAGATTTCATTTTGGTTGAAGCATATGAAGAAAATTTGGCCTCATCCAGATAAGCAGTTGGAAAAAGGACCTGTTTTTGAATAGGCAAATAACAGTATTATAAAAATAGTTTTGTTTCAGATAGGCCTGGAGATACTTACATGTACTGATGCTAAGTGAAATGAGCAGAACCATTGTACACAGCAACAAGATTATGTGATGATCAGCTGTGATGGACTGGGCTCTTTTCAAAATGAGGTGATTCAAGGCAATTCCAATAGACCCAGGATGGAAAATGCTATCTGCATCCAGAAAGAGGACTATGGGGACTGAATGTGCATCACAACATAGTATTTTCACCTTTTTTTTTTTTTATTGTTTTTATTGGGTATTTTTGCTTGGTTTTTTCTTTCTCGTTTTCTTTTGCTGTTGATCTGATTTTTCTTGTGCAGCATGGTCAATTTGGAAATCTGTTTAGAAGAATTGCACATGTTTAATGTGTACTGGATTACTTGCTGTCTAGGGGAGGAGGGTGGTGGAGAGAGGGAGAAAAATTTGGAACATAAGGTTTTGCAAGGGTGAATGTTGAAAACTCTTTGCATGCATTTTGAAAAAGAAAAAGCTATTATAAAAAATAAAAATTAGTTTGATCCGATGGATTCCCTGAAAAAGCCTTGGACATTTTTGAGGAGTCTGCAGGCCACATTTTGAGACCTACTGATCTAAAGGAGAGATTTTGTCCAACATATTTTTAAAAATACATATCTAAGGGGCAGCTAGGTGGCAGCACCAGCCCTGAAATGAGGAGGGACCTGACACTTAACACGTCTTAGCTGTGTGACCCTGGGCAAGTCACTTAACCCCAATTGCCTCAGGAGAAAAAAATCTACAAGAGTGCCAACTCCATAGCTGGACTGTCTCTAGTTATGATTCCCCACTCCCCAAATTCCATTCACAGAACTGAGTCATTCTGCAAATGGTGATCACCTAATTTATTGAACATAGCAAAAATGGAAGGGAAAAAATTGAACCTCTGTATAGAACACTGGGTTTGGAATCAGCCACACTCATGTTCATGAGTTCAAATCCAACCTCACACACTTACTAGCTAGATGATTCTTGTGGGCAAGTCACTTAACCATGTTTGCTTCAGTTCCTTATCTATAAAAGGAGTTGGAGAAGGAAATGGCCAATGACTCCAGTATCTTTGCCCAAAAAACCCCAAATGGGGTCCTAGAGAGTCAGACAAGACTGAAATGATTGAACAACAATTCCAGCTACATATGGAGCCATCCACCTAAAACCAGGCCCCCAAACATTCTCCTGTTTGTTTTTAAGTCTCCAAGTCACTGGAGAAACTTCATCGTTTAGATAAATAATGTAAAAAGTAAAAGGGGACAGCTCCACAGGTTATACCAGAGGCAAACAATTAACAGTGGGGACAGGGGTTTGTCTTCACAATTCACTTACACAATGAAAGTACCTGCAGCCTCAGGCCTTGGATCAGTCTGGATGGTCTGACATTCTTTTGAATGTCTCAGTCACTGGTTCCAGAAACAACTCATATGGAAGTCCACAAATGTCAACTCGGTAGTATCATCTCTTTGCTTCCTGTTGCTCGTATGATAATTGGGAAATCTGAAACCTTAAGAATAAGAGCAGAAAGAGAGGAAGCCAAATCCTCACTCTTAGTGTCCAGATCTTTTTTTCTTTCCTGTTGTGTGATTTCTCATGTACTGCAAACCTATTCATTACTCCCCCAAATTCAAAGCACATCTCTGTTCTTTAAAGTTGTTTCTGTTTAATGAATGGTAGTACTGGCTGATTCCAGATTTTCTCCTTTCCTCCCTACATTAAGAAAGTACCTGTGAAGTTGTACAAACCAAAAGTTATGTTGCAAAAGAAAACATACATCTCCCTCCCCACCAAAAAAAAAATCCTCAAGAAAAATAAAGCTTAAAAAAGCCTGCTTTAATCTGCACTCAGATACAATCAGTTCTTTGGGTATGGAGAACATTTTTCTTAAGTCCTTCAGAATAGTTGTGGATCATTGTACTGCTGAGAATAGCAAAGTCATTCATAGCTGACCATCCCAAAGTAACATTGCTGTTACTTTGTACACTTTGCATGAGCTCATGGAGGACTTTTCAGGTTTTTCTGAGAGCATCCTGCTCATCATTTCTTATAGAACAAGGGTATTTCATCATAATCAAATGCCACAGTTTATTCAGCCACTCCCCAATTGATTGAGGCATTCCCTAAATTTCCAGTTCTTTGCCCTGAGAAAAGAGAGCTGCTATAAATATTTTTGTACATACAGGTCTTTTTCCTTTTTTAAAACTCTCTTTTGGGTTACATGTCTAATGGTTGTATTATTAGGTCAAAGCTCTTTGGGCACAGATCATATCTTTTGATCATTTGTCAATTGGGGAATGGTTTTTTAAAAATATATTTGACTCTATTCCCTTTATATTTGATATATGAGGCCTTCCTCAGAGAAACTTGCTTTAAAATTCTTTTCACAATTATTATTGCTAACTGTATTCCCCCACTTACCTTATTTAGTTTATTATCACTCACCTTTCACCCTGTTCCTTCTCAAAAGTGTTTTGCTCATGATCATCCTTTCCCCAATTTGTCTTCTGTCATCCTAACCCCTTCTCACAACCGTTTCCCCTCCTACTTTTCTGCAAGGTAAGGGAGATTTCTATACCCATATTGAATGTATATGTTATTTTCTCTTTGAGCCAATTCTGATAAGAGTAGGTTCAGTCCATTATACACGGCAACAACAATACTATATGATGATCAATTCTGATGGACATGGCTCTCTTCAACAATGAAATGTTTCAAACCAGTTCCAATTGTTCAGTAAAGAAAGCTATATACACCCAGAGAGAGGGATATAAAATGTGGACTACAACATAATATTTTCATGCTCTCTATTGATGTTGGCTTGCATTGGGTTTGCTTTCTCAGATTTTTTTTTCTTGTAGATACAATTTTTCTTGCACAGCAAGATAAGTATGGAAAATGGATACATATATTCGACTTGTCAAGTATTTTAATATAATTAACATATAGTGGACTTCCTGCCATCTAGGGGAGGGGAGGGGACTGGGAGGAAAAATTCATAACAGAAAGCTTTGTAAGGGTCAGTGTTGAAGAACTACCCATACATATGTTTTGCAAATAAAAAGCTTTAATAATAAAAAAAAGAGTAGGTTCACTCACTCCTCTTCCCCTGTTCCCCTTTCTTTTCACTGCAAAAACTTTTTATTGTCTCTTTTATGGCAGATTACTTATGCTATTCCACCTCTTCCTTCCTTTTCTACCAGTTTATTCCTCTCTCACCCCTTAATTTAGTTTTTTTAGACATTATCCCTTTACATTCAATTCACAGCTGTGCCCTCTGTCTATATATACTGCTCCTAACTGCCCTAATAATGAGAAAATTCTTGTGAGTTTTAAGTATCATCCTCCCATGTAGGAATGTAAACAGATCAACCTTATGAAGTCCCTTACAATTTTCCTTTTCTAATTATCCCCTTAGGCTTATTCTGAATCCTGTATTTGAAAGTCAAAATTTTAATTCAGCTCTGGTCTTTTCATCACAAATGCTTGAAAGTCCTCTATTTCATTGAATATCCACCTTTTCCCTTCTAGGATTATACTCATTTTTCTGGATAAGTGATTTTTGGTTGTAATCCTAGCTCCATTGCTTTCTGGAATATTATATTCCAAGCCCTATGATCCTTTACTGATGCTAAATCCTGTGTTTTCCTGACTGTGACTTCACTTGAATTGTTTCTTTCTGGAAGCTTGCAATATTTTCTCCTTGACCTGGGGAGTTCTGGAATTTGGCTATGATATTCCTGGGAGTTTTCTTCTTGAGATATCTTTCAGGAAGTGATTGATGCATTCCTTCAATTTCTATTTTACTCTCTGGTTCTAGAATATCAGGGTAGTTTTCCTTGATAATTTCTTGTGTGATGATGTCTGGGCTTTTTTTTTGAACATGGTTTTCAGATAGATCAATCATTTTTAAATGATCTCTCTTGGATCTATTTTCCAGGTCAGTTGTTTTTTTTTCCCAATGAGATATTTCATATTGTTTTCTATTTCTTCATTCCTTTGGTCTTGTTTTCTTGTTTCTTGATTTCTCATAATGCCATTAGGTTCCATTTGCTTAATTCTAATTTTTTTTTTTTTTTTTTTTTTGCTTTTTTTGCAGAGGCAATTGGGGTTAAGCGACTTGCCCAGGGTCGCACAGATAGGAAGTGTTAAGTGTCTGAGACCAGATTTGAACTCAGGTCCTCCTGACTTCAGGGCTGGTGCTCTATCCACTGTGCCACCTAGCTGCCCCCTTAATTCTAATTTTTAAGGAATTTTTTCCTCAGTGACCTTTTGGCTATTTTCCCACTTGGCCAAGTTTGCTATTTAAGGCATAGTTCTCCTCGCTGGTTTTCTGTATTTCCTTTTGTATTGTTCTCATTTCTCTTCCACTTTTCCCTCTTTCTCTTTTGCATCATTTTCACAAATCCTTTTTGAGCTCTTCCATGGCTTCCAGATCCAATTCTTATTTTTCTTGGAGACTTTGGATGTAGGACCTTGGACTTTGTATTCCTCGTCTGTGTGTGTATTTTGATTTTCATTGTCACCATAGTAAATTTCTATGGTCAGAATCTTTTTCTGTTGCTTGCTCCCAATTTGTTACTATGTTAAAGTAGAGCTCTGCTTTCAGGGTGGGGGATACAATATCCCAGGCTTTAGGAGTTTTATGCAGCTGTTTTCAGAGATTCTTTTAGAGATCTATAAGTTTTCAGTTCTGACAAAGTGGTATGATCCAAGAGAAGTGTGTTTACTATTCTCCTGACCTATTCTTTGGTCTGGGAGTGACAACAACCATTCTTTTCTGCTCTGGAACTGTAGGGGGGTCCCTGATCCACTCTGGCTATAAGTTCTTATGTTCTAAGCTCATACTCAGCCTGGGACTGAGAGCCAGCCCTACAGCTCAGATTGTCTGTGGGCTGAGACCTCTGGAAACTGTTGCTACTTCCACCAACCTTGCTAATTTAGTGGTTCCCAAGGCCCTTACTGGTTTGCTGGAGCTCTCTTTACAGCGTAATATGACAGACTTTTTTTTTTTGACAACCTTCCAAGTCTTTGGTATCACTGGGCTGAGGGGTCTGGATTATCCCAGCTGCTGCCACTGATTCGGAGACCCCAGGCCCACTCCTGGCTTGCTGAGACGAGGACTGCACTGGCACGGCTGAGCACCAGTTCCACCCTAGACCTTCTGAGTTGTCTTCAGCTAGAAAATTGTTCCACTCCATCTTTTTGTGGGTTCTAAAGTGTGAGCTCTTGCTTTCCCCAATAATGAATAGGGATCAGATTAGCTTGACCCTAAAAATTGCATCCTTTAGACTAAGAACATTTAAGGGAGCAGAGAGATATAGTCCCTGCCCAGTACCCCCTCTCTCTTAGGAGAATAGAGAGGTCAGCCTCTGGCCCCAAATTCCTGTAGGATTACAGGTCTTTCTGGGAGAAGGGTGGGGAAAAGGGGCACTAGAGATGTCTATTTTTGCCTCCCTATGAGTTCCACATGACATTAATTTTCCTAAATAGAGTCAGAGCTGAATCTGGGTGCCCTTTGACAAAAGTCTGAGTCATAACTAAGCAGATTTAAGTTGTACAAAGAGACATGGTGCGGAAAGAAGATGGAGATAGGAAGTTTATGGATCATGAATGAATGAATTGCTTTGAGTCTCTGCAGGGTGAGCTCTTTTGGGAGAAAAGGGCTTGGAGCTACTGTGTCTCTAGGCAGAAAACACCAGTTAAGGGGAAAGAGCCATCCATAGGGGGTGAATAAATCTGACAAAATGTGTTTCTGAAACCAGAATGTTCAGCATTGGGAGATAAGAAAATTTCACCTCAGAACTAAGTTTTCAAAAAAATTAAATGGTTCAAACACATAACTTCAATCTCAGGTGGGATTTCCAACCTCCTCTCAACACTCCCACTTCCTTTTATTTCCCATAAAGCATACTTTTCCAAATTGTAGGGTCTTCCCGGTCCAGGGAAGGGTCAAAAAAAGAGCCAGGCACAAAGTGGTAGTCAATATTATTGAGTATTTTTAATTCAATTCTCACAAAAACAAATCCACTTTTTTTTTAAATGGGAAAAAAAAAAGCTAAAACAAATATCAACAAAAGTGAGATCAATCTTGGTGAATTTGCTCTGACTGACAGGGACTGCATGCAGCCCAGTGATTATATAATATACTGTGTGCCCAAGGTAAGTCAAATTGGTGTTGGTGCCCATGGGACAAATTTCCACGTGGGAGTGATCTACTACTGTGACCATCAGCCAACTGGCATAGTCACCTAACACAGCTGACTTGTGCCATCTAGCTGCTAACTGCACTGTCACATGAATCGTGTGAACATGAAGTTAAATAATCTTTTGGGTATGACATTAAAAGGGGCAGCAGTATCTGCTATATTACTCAGTGACCTGGCTTCCTGAAACATCTCCAGCTTCAAAATTGAACTAATTCAAGAACAATCAATCAGTTGCCATTTGAGTGAATTTTAAATTGAATGTCATGTTTTAAGTGGTTGGTTGTTGTCCTTCATTCTCGAAGAGGACAAAATGACATCACTGTGTTAGAGTTGAGTTACCGTGTGTCCGACTGTGGCTGATCAGACCAATATGAGCTCAGAATGCTGTCACAGGTCCTTATAAATGTGGGGCTAATTCTCTAATTTTGTGCATCTCGAGTTTTCTTTGGCTAATTCAATTGTACTTTGCTCCTAGAGCACAGCCCATTCGATGATGAGGCTGGGTGGTCCTGGGCCAGTCATACAATCAACCCTGAAGTTCTTAAACTTGAGTGTGTCCTTGTATCGATTTTTCTGACCACCTTGGGAATGTTTGTCCTGTTGTTCAAATTATTTAAGTAAATAGCTAATAAATGCTGATGACCTAGTACATATAAAAGTGCCTTGTGAGCCTTCAGACTCGCTTATTATTGCCGATTATCTATTCTTTCCAAGCCATGGAAAATATAGTCATCATTTTGGCCTTCCTCCCTTCTTCCTCCCTTCTCTCCCTCCTTTCCTTCCCTCTCTTCCTTCCCTCCCTTCTTTCTTTTTCTTCCTTCCTCTCTCCTTTTCTCCTTCCTTCCTTCCTCCCTCCCTTCTCTCCCTCCTTTTTATCCTTCCCTCCTTTCCTTCCTTCTCTCCTTCCCTTTTTTCTCTTCTTTCCTTTCCCTCCCTCCCTCCCTCTCTCCCTTCCTTCCTCCCTCCCTTCCTTTTCTCCCGTCTTTCCTCTTTCTCTCTTGCAATCAGGATTAAGTGACTTGCTCAGGGTCACATAGCTAGTAAGTACCAGGTGTCCGGAGGCCACATTTGAACTCAGGGCCTTCCGACTCCAGAGCTGGTGCTTTCCTCCCTGTGCCAGCTATCTTCCCCTCGCCTTATTCTCTAGAATGATTCCCATTCATCTGTTAAAGTGACCTTCCTAAAGTGTGAGTTTGACTCTGAACTCGCCTCCTCAATGAACAGCCGTGGTTCCTTATTGCCTCCCCAGGTCTTTCAGGTCCTGCCCCCTCTCTTTGGGGTCTTTCCACTTTCTTCTCCTTCTTTCTCCTCTTCCCTGCAGTGACGTTGTGCACAAGGCGCCCGGTCCACACTCTGGAGGGCTGTATTTCCTGCCTACAATGGTCTCCCTCCTCCCCAACCTCCGGTCCTCCCTCCCTTCCTTCCGGCTCCGGCTACAAGCCAACCTACAAGAGACCTTTCTGAAGCCCCTTCTGAGATGAACGCCCTTCCTTCTCTATATATCTCCTGTGGCTTCGTCTGTCTTCTCCTCCCGAGGGCAGAAAACGATTTCCATTCTCCCTTATGTCCCGAACACTTAGCCCAGTGCCTGGCACCCAGCCAGTGTTTGTTAAGTTTGTCTGGACCAAATCCCAGCTCCACCAACCGAGTATGAGTGCGCCTTAGTAAAAGGGGAGTGGGGCACCTTCCTGCTCTGGAGAACCCTGACTTGTGGGACCAGGCAGAGTTGTGAGTAGGGCTCTGCGCTCGTGGGGCAAGCTAACTGAGAGGTGACACGGAGCTGGCCAAGGTCCCATTTCCCACAGGCGGATCCTGTCCTCCAGAGAGGGGGATGGAGAAGCCCAGGCCCAGCGGGGCAGGCGGGCCCTGGGGTGGGAGTGTGCCCGATAGGTGCTTCCCCCCACCCCCGCCACCCCTCCCCCCCAGAGGACCACGTGATGCAGGCAGTGCTCTAGGGGACAGGAACACGCATAGAGGCGCAGACTTGTATTTAATGATTTATTAACATTTCTCAGAAACGGTCTCAGGGACTAATTGGGAAGAGGGGTCAGTCGCTCCGCCCCCCCTCGGCCGCCAGCCACAGAGCCATGGCGTCCCATGACAGCGGATGCGTCCCTGACGAGGCGGGGTCCGTGGATCACGAGGAACTGGAAGAAAGGGAGCGGGTCCACGCCAGCCCTCGGCCGCCCGAGCAAAGCCCCGGCCTTTCCAGGCTCCCCCGGGCCCCCAGCCCTGCTCCCTTGGGGCCCCCAGGCCTCCTCACCACGGCAGGAAGTCCTGGGCTTCCCAGCTCCTCAAGGTGGCCAGGTCCTTCTCGTCGTTGCTTTGGTCCCCGTCAAAGTTCCCACAGGCGCCGCACAGCTTGCCGGCTTGGGCCTCGTTGACCATGACGTCCAGCTTCCCGGCCGGGCTGAGCCGGACGTGCACCCCTCCGTCCTGGCGCACTTGCAGGGACCCGTTGGCTGCCTTCTGCACCAACACCGAGCTGAGCACCTTGGCCGGGAGGGTCACCGGCCGTCCGTTCACCTGAGGGTCGGAGGGGAGGGAAAGGGGAGGGTGAGAAGCCGAGACGCAGCCCACCTCAGTGCGTGTGGGGCGGGGGGAGGGGAGGACGGCCGGGGAGATCGGCCGGATCTGGGGGCAAACGCTGGGGCGGGCCGGGCGCGGGGGCAGCCGCTCACCCACACTTGTCCAGTTGGCGTCAGGGTGACCAGGCCGTCCGAGAAGAAGACGTGGGCCCGGCTCACCGTGGCGGAGTCCTTGCGGCACGGCCGGAAGTCGGCCAGCACTCGGAACCACAAGCCTCTGGGGCCGGCCTCGGAGCAGAGGGCCGAGAGCTCGTAAATGCCCGGGGGGCCGGCTGGGGCCTCGAACCCGTCGAAGGTGTTGAGGCTGGTGGAGAGGGAGCAGACGCCAACCGGGCCCTTGCAGCCCCTGGTCCCTCCCTGGAGCTGGCACACGCTGCCCGCCGGGCAGCTCATGGCCTGGCAGCTCAGCTTGCCTCCGGGGGCACAGGTGCACTGCTGGGAGCAGTCGGTGTTCACGGAGGTCCAGTTGCCCTGTCAGCGCGAGGAAAGGGGGCTCAGACTAAGCAGGCGCCCGTGGGGTGCCCTGCCCCCTCGGCCCTGACCCCTTACCGGGAGGTAGCTGCCCTGTTGGACACAGCCACAGGCCCCAATGGGCACGCAGAGCCCCTGGGAGAGCAGGAACCCATGGTCACAGGCGCAGCCCTCAAAGCAGCGGGAGGTGCAGCCCCCCAGCCCTGAGAGCCCGGAGCAGGAGGCCTCGCACCCGTGAACGCAGACCGAGTAGTGGCTGTGAGCCGGGCAGCAGAGCGCTGAGGGAGAGAAAAGGGGGGCACGTGGGACCCCAGGAAGCTGTGCCGGCCTGGCCCAACACTGCTTGTGGTCCACTGAAAGCCCTGGAGCCTTTTCAGACATACCGCTTCGTGGCCCTAACTTCTCACACTTTATAAGGACATTATTTGTGATTTCTACCACCAGAGAGGTCTTTTTGGGGGGGTGCCCCCCGCCCCCCCCCCCCACTGCCCCCCCACCCCCCCCCCCCCCCGCTCCAGACCTCCCACCACAGTCACTCACGGCAGAAGCTCTTGCTCCTCCATGGCTTCAGAGTGCCACCAGAAGCCTGGCAGTCTGCGGCGTAGGTGCCCAGGCTGTGGCACAAGGAGCTGGCGTTGCCTCGGCTGGCACACAGGTCATACACGCACTGGCGGAAGTATTCAGCGGGGCTGAGCACGGCGTGGCAGGCCGCGAAGGGGCCCTGGGGGTCATGGAGCCGGCCGCAGGCCTGAAGGCTCTCGTAGGGGGCGGTCTGCTCCGCAGAACAAACGGGGCAGCAGCCCGCCTCTGCCCCCTCGCCACAGGGCCGGTCCCCAGGGGAGCCTGGCACGCGCCAGGCCGCCCCGAAGGTGCCCACGTCCGAGGTCAGGTCACCTCCGGGCAGGCGGAAGTCATCGTTCCAGTTGCCGTTGAAGTCCCCACAGAGGCCGCAGAGGTGATCGTGGTACGGGCTGGGCACGGACAGCAGCAAGTGGGCATCGCCATTGAAGAGGAGCCGCAGGCCCTGAGTGGTCTGCAGGATCACGTTCCGGCCCTCCAGGGTCAGCCTCAGCGGGCCGGCAGCCATGGGCAGCGCCACCAGCTCCTCATCCACAGTGATCTGTGGGCACAGGTTACCCGGAGGGGCATCAGCCCTGCTGCCCCCCTCAGAGGCCCTGCTGCCCTTCTCAGAGATCCCCACATTTCTTAGAGCCCCCCAGAATCTTCTCAGGGGCCCCATTACCCACTCAGGAGTTCTCCACTCTTCTTAGGGGCCCCCTGCTCTTCTCAGGGGCGAGCCCCATCACCCCCTCAGGGTCCCTCACTCTTCTCAAGGCCCCTTGCCCTTCTCAGAGGCCCCCCACTTTCCTCAGGAGCCCTGCTGCTCTTCTTGGGGGGGCCCTACCACACCCTCAGGGCCCCCCTCTTCTTAGAGACCTCCTGTTCTTCTCAGGGGCTCCATGGCTCTTCTCAGGGCCTTGTGGCCTTTCTGGGGACCCCTGCCCAGGAGAGCCCCTTCGGATATCTCTGGAAAAGCTCTAGCCTCAGGTCCTCCTCGGGAGGATGATGCTCCCCGGGGCGCCTGGACTTCCACTTTTAGGGCAGAGAGACATTTAGGCCCATCTCCTCCTGGGGGCAGGGAGCCCGGGATCTGCATCCCACGCCGGGCCACCCTTCGCCCATCCCCGGGCACCCGTGCTCTCCCCCTGCCCCCAGCCTGGGCTCTGTCAGCCGGGCGGGCCCCTCACCTTCAGGCCCCGGCCCAGGCCCACGGTCTGCTCGCCCACGGTCACCAGCACGCGCTCTAGCTCTCCGTTGGCGTCCTTCTCCAGGATGACGGCGAAGTCCTCGTAGCCGGGCAGGGGCTGGCACACCCGGGTGAGCACATAGGAGCAGGAGCCGTGGAGGTCAAAGACGCGGCCGTCGTAGGTCACGTAGTGGATGCTGCTGGACAGCGTGCAGCGGCCGCAGCCCGTGGGGTAGCAGGCCTGGACGCCGTCCTCCAGGCGGCACTCCTCGTGGGGCCCGCAGGGAGGGCCCTGCTGACAGGTGACCACGCCGCCTGGGCCGCACTCGCAGCTCTGCTCACAGGCCTCACCCGGGAAGAAGGTCTGGCCCAGTGGGTAGTAGTGGCCCTCGTGGAGGCAGCCGCACTGGCCCACGGGCACACAGGTGTCCCCGCTGAGAACGAAGCCCGCGTCACACACGCAGCCCTCGCGGCAGGCGGGCACGCAGCCCGGGGGAGCTGAGAGGTCCGGGCAGCTCCGCGGGCAGGAGTCACCACACAGCTGATAGTGACTGTTGGCAGGGCAGGAAAAGGCTGGGGGGGGGAGAAGATGGTTAGAGGGGGAGGGAAGGGGGGGAGGGAGAAGGGGAGGGGGAGAAGTGTCAAGTGCAGGGGGAGGGGGAGGTAGGGTGACTGAGGCAGGGGGAGGGGAGATCAGGGATTTGAAGGGTGGGGGGAAGCGGGGGCAGAAGCGAATGGGGAGGGAAAGCAGGGGAGGGTTCTGGGAGTTAGGGTGGGCAGCGGGAGGAGCTCTTACGGCAGAAGTCTGGTCGTCTCCACTCATCCAGCTGGGCACCGGCAGCCTGGCAGTCGGCCACGTACGTGGCCAAGGCAGGACAGAGGCCACTGGGATGACCCTGGGCCTGGCAGGCGTCCAGTAAGCAGTTTTTGAAGTAGGGGGTGGGGTCCACAAGGCCATGGCAAGCGGCAAGGGGCCCGTTAAGGGCGGAAATCACCCCGCAGGCCTCGGGGCCCCCAAACTGAGCCTGCTCCTGCTCAGTGCAGGTGTCCGGGCAGTCATCCGGAGAACAGACGCCACAGTCCGGACCGCCGCCCACTTTCCAGCTGTGGCCGAAGGCCACGGGATCGTTGCCTGGCTGGCCCCCCTTGGGAGTGAGGTCATTTGCGGGGTCCCCGTCATAGTCCCCGCAGAGGCCACACAGGGCGCCAGCGTAGGGGGACGGCACCCGCAGCTGGACCAAGCTGTCCCCGTTGAAGGTCAGAGTCAGGCCGAAAACAGTTTCTATCACCACGCCCGGGCCGCTGAGGTACGCCTGGAGACGCGTGTCCAGCCGGAAGGGCAGGGCCACCAGCTGCTCATCCACCTAGGGAAGGGGCAGGAAGGGGCCTGAGAAACGGACATGGAGGGGCACGGTCTGTGAGGGGCGGTCAGGGACTGGTCAGTGGGGGGCTGGGGGAGAGTGCTGGGCATTCGGTGGGGTTGGGGGGTGGTCAGGGACTGGTCAGTGGGGGAAGCTGATGGTCAGCTCCGGGGAGTGGCTCTGGGGGGGAGGGTCAGTATCCTTAGCCAATGTGGAGGCTCAGTTTGGGGTTGGGGGGAGGGTGAGTGTGAGCCGACCCCAGTGGGTTAGCAGGAGAACAACGGTGGTGAATCGGGAAGGCGGGCACCGTGAGGGGGTCTGGAGTGATTCGGACTGAGCACGCCATTCTCCTGCTCAGAAAAGACAAACCCCAAACTCTTGGGTGTGTGTGTGGCCCTGGCTCAGCCTTCAGGGCCCTCTCCAGCCCACCTCTCTGCCCTCTCCCCGGCCTCCTTCCACTTCTCTCCCCTCCCTGGCATCCCCATTGCAATCAGGCTGGCTGCCGCTGCCCCTTCTGCCTTTACACAAGGTGGGGTCCTCTGCTGGGATGGACGGCTTACCTTCTCACCATCCTCCTTCAAGGCTCAGCTTGGGGGGGCCCCTTCTCCATGACCGGATGCCCATCCCTGAGGGGCTGAGCTGGGCCCCTTCTCCACCACCCCTCCTGGCTGACCACAGGCCGCTGGATTAACCCCTCAGGGTCTCTGGCAGTTCTGAGACTAATGAATTGCCCAGCTGGCTCAGGAGTTTTTAGGCCTGACCTTGGGTGCCCCCCACCCTCTGGGAGAAGTCAGGGAGAGCTGAAAGTCTCTCTTTGGGCTCCCAGGGTGGGCAGAGGGAGGAGAGAATCCAGCTGGTCGGTGTGACCCCCCCGGGTGCCCAGCTCGATGCCCTCCGAACCCCGCGGACTGACCTTCAGCTTGCGGGGGAAGGAGCTGCTGAGGGCGAAGCTGTGGTCATAGACGTGCAGTGTGACATCCCGGGTGTAGGTGACGGCCTTGTTCCCTCGGTGGACGTTGGTCACGGTGACAAAGAAGGTCTCCATCCCGGGCTTGGGGTCAGTGCAGGTGCCGCTCAGGAGGTACTCACAGGAGCCCTGGAAATCAAAGCGCCTCCCGTCCAGGGTCATGTAATGGGGGTCGCCGGACGCCTGGCACGTGGCGCTGCTGAGGGGGCGGCAGCCGCGGAGACCGGTGGCGAGGATGGCGCACTCCTGGCCCGGCCCGCAGCTCGCCGGGGAGCAGAGCAGCTGGCCTTGGCCGGGCTCGCAGCGGCACAAGGAGGAGCAGCCGGCGTCGGCCCAGAATTCGGCCCCGGGCTCGTGGTAGGTGCCGTTGGCCCAGCAGCCGCAGCCGCCCTCTTGGGCCACGCAGGCGCTGCCGCTCAGGATGAAGCCGTCGTCACACTGGCATCCCTCCGAGCACTTTCCAGAGCACGGCGGGGCGGGGGCCGGCCCTGGGCAGCTGGGTGGGCAGGCCGGACCACACAGCTCATAGTGGCTGTTCGCCCCACACGAGTAGGCTGTAAGGGACACAGAAATGGCATTGGGGGGCGAGGGGGGCTGGCAGCTGGGGCCCCCCGGGGCCGCCTCTCCCCTCACACTCACGGCATTTGGCTTGGGTCCTCCAGTCCCCGATGGCGATGCCAGCAGCCTGGCAGGCGGCCGCGTAGGAGGCCAGGGCTTGGCAGAGGATGTCCTGAGAGCCGCCTCCAAGGCAGACGTCCAGGACGCAGCCCGTGAAGTAGGGGTCGGGCTTGATGTGGGCGTGGCAGGCTGCGAAGGGGCCGTCGGTGCCGGGGGCCAGGGGCCCGCAGAAGTCGGGCCCCCCGTATTGCTCCTTCTTGCCCTCCTCGCACGTCGGGCAGTTCCCGTGGCACTCGTCCCAGCAGAAGGGGTCCCACTCCGGCACCCGCCAGCTGCCGCCCCAGCTGGGAATGGAGGAGGCCAGGGTCCCGTTGGGGAAGGCCATGTCGTTGGCGGGGTCCTTGTCGAAGTTCCCGCACAGGCCGCACACGGCCCCGTGGTAGCTGCTGGGCAGGGTCACCTCCACGCGCCAGTTCCAGTCGTAGGTGACGCGAAGGCCAAAGTCGGTCTCCAGCACGGCCATGCCGGGGCCTTGGGTCACCACCAGGCGCCCTCCGGCCACACTCACTGGAAGGGTGGTCAGCACGCCATTGACCTGGGGGCAGAGGGCACGGGGGTCAGCCCAGAGCCTCCCCTCCGGCCTCCTTGCCCCAAGGATTGGGCTGGCCTCCCTGCAGCTCCGGAGTGGGACCCTTAGTGTCCCTGCCCTAAATCTAGGACCCGAGGACCCCAGGCTCCTCCTCCCCTTTGGGCCGGCTCCCACTCAGGCCGAGACCCAAGGGGAGTCCCGCACGGATCCCCCGTGATGGCTGACGCGCCTAACAGTGGAAATACGTTTGACAGATATTGGGTGACTGGGGCGGGGGAAGGGAGGGCCCAGGTCGAAAATCTTGAAAATAAAAAAACTAAGTAAAAAAAGAAAAAATGAATGGAAAAGACCCCAAACAAAACAATCCCCCCTTTCACAGACGGGGGGACCGAGGCTCGGGCAGACCTTATGATTTGCCCAGGAGCTCCTCGGCACCAGAAGTGAGAGCCGGCCCCGGCCTTCTTGGTTCATGAGGGCACCTGTCTGCTCTGTCTCTGCGGGCACAAAGCCCGCTGCCCGGGCCAGGTGGGAGCACGCAGGGCACTCACCCGCACTTGGCCAACCTCGCCTTTGTGCACAGAGATGTTGGTCCCATGCGCTGTAACAGTGACGAGGCGCACGTAGGAGACGGACGGATTTCCCCTGTTCTCGTTCTTGGTGGTGACCGTAAAGGCGGGGAGACTGGAGGGCCCCCCACACAGGGCGGCCAGCACATAGGAGCAGGTGCCCTGGAAGTCAAAGTCCCGGCCGTCGAAGGAGTGGTAGTGGGGGTCCCCCCACAGCCAGCAGGTGGCCTGGGAGTTAGGGACGCAGACGGCCTGCCCGTTCTGCACTTGGCACGTCTCCTGTTCCAGGCAGGTCACACCCTGGCAGGGATCTGGGGGTGTAAAGGAGGCAGGGGAAGGAGACTCAGAGGGACCCTCCGGCCCCTCTGTAGAACCCCCAAGTTTCTCTTCCCTTTAAGCATTCAGACCCCTGGGACCCCAGTGTCCAGCCCTCGGCCTGGTGTCCTTTCTGCCCCGCAGGTGGCAAGGCCGGCCTCCAGCCCAAGGCCTCTGCCTCCTGGGCCTCCCTCCCTGCCGGCTCACCTTTGGTCACACAGCTCAGGAGGCCTCCTGAGGGCTCACACACCTGCCCGGCATCACACTTGTGGTCCTGGCAGAGCAGCCCCTGCCCGGGGTGGCACGTGCACTGCTGGGTGCAGTTGTGGAGCAGCACAGGCTGGTTGGGCTGAGAAGAAGGAAGGAGAGGGGACATCACCCCCATCCTGGGAGGCCGAAGCCCGGCCCGGCCGGGGCCCCCTCAGGTCAGAGAGCAGGTTCCGGGGGCCTTACCTCGTAGTATCTGCCATCCTCGTAACAGCCGCAGTCCTGCACGGGGATGCAGGCCCGGCCGTCGGAGACGAAGCCCACGTCGCACTGGCAGCCCTCCGAGCAGGTGTCGGGACAGTGGGAGGGCGCGCTCAGGGACGCGCAGCCCAGGGAGCAGGTGTCCGCACACAGCTCATAGTGGCTGTTGGGAGGGCACTCCAGGGCTGAGGTCAAGGGAGGACACAGGCCCGAGGTGAGGGGCCGGAGGGAAGCCATCTGCCCTCATGCAGGGCTCCTCTGTCCCAGCATCCCCGGCCCGCCCAGCAATGAAAAAACGGGGCTCCGGCCCCCTCATTTCTTCCTGTCACCTCTCTGTCCCTCAGTCCCCTCTGTTCCTCAGCCCCACCTCTGTCCCTCAGCCTCACCTCTGTCCCTCAGACCTCTCTCTGTCCCTCAGCCCTCTCTCTGTCCCTCAGTCCCCTCTGTCCCTC
>JAJPUD010012716.1:0-18602 GCA_023553655.1 Myrmecobius fasciatus | reverse complement strand
TCAGCCCCACCTCTGTCCCTCAGCCTTCTCTCTGTCCCTCAGCCCCACCTCTGTCCCTCAGTCCCCCGTCCCTCAGCATCCTTCTGGACCGCTCAGTCTGCCCATCGTCCCCCCCTCCCCCCGCCTGGGTCACTCACGACAGAACTTGTCACTCCTCCACGGCTTGACGGTGCCCCCGGCAGCCTGGCAGGCCGCCACGTAGGCTTGGATGCTGTCACACAGGATGTCCTGGCTGCCCCCGCCCAGGCAGAGGTCGTAGACGCAGTCCTGGAAGTAGCCCTCGGGACCGACCAGGGCGTGGCAGGCGGCCAGGGGCCCCTCGGGGCTGGTGAGGAAGCCGCAGAAGCGCTCCTGCCCGAAGGTCTCGGCCAGCTCGGGCTTGCACTCGGGCTCGCTGGGGCAGTCGGGGTTGCAGACCGGGAGGCAGGGGGAGCCGGGCACGGCTGCCTCCCAGGAGTCTCCGAAGGCCGAGGGGTTGCCGGCCAGCTGGCCGTCGGGTTTCTGGAAGTCGTCCTCAGGTTTCCCGTTGTAGTTTCCACACAGGCCGCAGAGCTGGCTGTGGTAATTGCCGGGGACGGTGACGCGGACGTGGTAGACGAGGTCGTAGGTCACCCGCAGGCCGAAGTCGGTCTCGATCACGGCGTTTGTCCCGTGCTGGTAGGCTCGGACTCGGCCTCCCAGCAGGACCACGGGGAAGTTCATGGCCACGCCATCCACCTGGGGGGAGGGGAGAGGCCTCAGGGCCCACTGGCAGAGCGCGGGTCTGGGAGCCCACGTCCTAGACTGCCCAGAACAGTCAGGGGCACAGGCCGGCCTTGGGACCGGCCAGAGCAGAGCTGCTCCCTCCCCAGCCGCCCACTGCCCGCCCTTCCGGGAAGGCCGGCCCTCACCTTGACCTTCCATTGGTTTTGCTCCAGCACCAAGGAGACCCCCGCCACGTGCACTGTCACCGCCCGAGTGACACTGACGGCCCCATTGCCCCAGGCCACGTTCTCCACCAGGACCTCAAAGCCCTCTAACTCGGTCTGAGAGCCACAGGTGCGGACCAAGGTGTAGACACAGGTCCCCATGAAGTCAAACTTGCGCCCGTCGAAGGTGGTGTAGTGGGGGTCCCCGGAGGCCGAGCAGGTGGCTGAGCCCACGACCACGCAGCCCAGGGCGCCGTTGGCCACCTGGCAGTCTTCGTGGGGCCCACAGGCGGAGGGCGAGCAGGTGACCACGCCCCCCTCCCCACACTGGCAGAAGGACTGGCAGTCGGGGCCCAGGTAGAAGGACTGGCCCACGCTGTAGTACACGCCCAGAAACAGGCAGCCGCACTGGGCCAGGGGGATGCAGTCGTGCCCGCTGAGGGCAAAGCCTTCGTCGCACTCGCAGCCTTCGCGGCACTCTGAGCCGCAGCCCCCGGGCACCGAGAGGTCGCTGCAGGACACGGGGCAGCCCCGGGAGCACTCCTCGTAGTGACTGTGGGCGGGGCACGTCATGGCTGGGGGGAGAAGAAGGGGTCACCCCAGGCCCTCCAGTGCCGGCTGGGTCCCTCTCGTCTCTCCCTCGGGGACCATCCCCGCGGCCCGGGGAACTCCAGTGAGTGGGCCAAGGGTCAGAGGCGAGGCCACATCTTCGGGGCTCTTTACCCGGGGGTTCCCCCTGGGGACCCCTAAGCCCCCCCAGAGTTATTTACTCACGGCAGAACTGGTCGCTCCTCCAGGGGTGGACGGGGGCCCCAGCGGCGTGGCAGGCCGCTACGTAGGCCGCCAGGTTATCGCAGCCCACGCTGGGCTGGCCGGGCAGCAGGCACCGGTCGTACACACAGTCGCGGAAGAAGCCCTCGGGGTCCACCTTGGCCTGGCAGTCGCGGAAGGGCCCCGCTGGGTCCTTCAGGAGCCCACACTCCTTCTTGCTCTGTGCCTGCTGGGCTGCCAGGGCTTCCAGCTGCCGGCACTCTCCCGGACTTCCAGCCCCGCAGCCGGGGAGCGTCTCCTCCTGCCAGTTGTTCCCGAAGGCCAAGGCATCGGCCGTCCGGCTCCCGTCCCGCAGGGTGAAGTCGTCCTGGGGGTCCTCATTGAAGTTGCCGCAGAGGCCGCACAGGGCGCCCGCATAGCTCACGGGAACCTTGACCTTGGCGAGGGCGTTCCAGTCGTAGGAGACCGTCAGGCCAAAGTCGGTGCGGATCACGGCGTCGTACCCGCTCTGGAAGATCTGAACCTGGCCCCCGGCCGCTTCCGAGGGCAGGTACTGGAGCACCCCGTCCACCTAGAGGCGGGCCAAGGGACGTGAGCTCCATGGTGTCCTTCCGCCCATTCCGGGAGGAGTAACCCCGCATGTGCCCCGAGGCGCGAGAGTGGCGAGCTCCCCCTGAGGCTGTCGGACCTCCGAGCCCCCCCCCCCCCTGGGCCGAGCCCAGAACCTCCCGGCCCCGCCAGGAGCCCCTCTTCCCTGCCGCCTTCTGCCTCCTGTGGAGGGTCATGCCCGCCTCCGGCCCCAAGCCCCTCCGCACTCACCAGGACGCGGCCCGGATGCTCCCTGCGCACGGCCACCTCCACCCCTCGGGCTTGGACTCGCACAGCCCTGGTGTAGGACACGGTCTGGCTGCCCCGGTGCTCGTTCTCCACCAGGACCCGGAAGGAGGGCAGCGCCGCGTTCTGGCCACAAGACCCCGCCAGCAGGTAGACGCAGGTGCCCATGAAGTCAAAGCGCCGCCCGTCAAAGCTCACGTAATGGGGGTCCCCCGAGGCCTGGCACGTCCCAAAGCGGTCTGGGTAACAGCCCCGGAGCCCGGCCTGCACCCGGCAGCGCTCTCCAGCCGGACAGCCCCCCGTTTCCTTGCATTCCACCTGCTGAGTCTTCCCGTTGCACACGCAGCGCTTCTGGCACAGGTCGTCGCCCCAGAGCTCCTCCCCGGGGGCCAGCACGAGACCCTGGTACTGGCAGCCACAGGCCGAGCTGGGCACACAGGCATCCCCGCTCAGCACAAAGCCCTTCTTGCACACACAGCCCTCCACGCATGGCCGGGAGTCGCAGTCTGGGGGGCCGGAGGCTTCGAAGCAGGAGGGAGGGCAGGCACTGGCACAGGGGGAGTACTGGCTGTTGGGGGGGCAGGTCATCGCTGTCGGGACAAGGCACAGAGGGCGTTAGCAGAGCTGGCACTGCCCTTAGCCGCGCCTGGCACTGTGTGCTTCCTTCCCTGCTCTCCTCCCCACTGCGGCCCATTCCCCATCCACACTGAGGGGAGTATAGAAGCAGCTGGGGCACCTATGTGGGCAAATGGCGGCCATCCTACCTCCTGCAAGGCTCTTCCCATCCCTCCCCCCTCCACCCCTGGGGGTCTCTCCCCATCTCTCCCCCAGACACTCACGGCAGCCAGCAGGCGTCCTCCAGTCCCCGATGGCGACCCCTTGCTCCCTACAGGCCGTGGCATAGGAATCCAGGGCCCGGCACAGGTTGGGCCGGTCACCGTTGGTGGCGCACAGGTCATAAGTACAGTCTTTCAGGAAGTTCTGGGGGTCCAGGATGTCATGACAGAGGGCGAAGGGGCCTCCCGCCAGGCTCAGCATCCCGCAGGTCCTGTCGCCTTCGTATTGCTTGATCTGCCCCGGGGGGCAGCTAGGGCAGCCCCCTTGGCAGTCATTAGAGCAGAACTGGTCCCCATCATCAAGCTTCCAGCTCTCGGCAAACTCCACCACGTTGGTGGCCAGGGTCTCGTCTTGCTTGAGGAAGTCGTCCGAGGGATCCCCATTGTAGTTCCCACAGAGCCCGCAGACCTCGTTCTGGAAGCGGGCCGGCAGCGTCACACTCAGCTGGCAGTCCCAGTTGTAGGTGACGCGGAGCCCAAAGTCCGTCTCGATCACCCCTTGGGACCCACTCTGGAACACCCTCAGCTTGCCGCCATGCAGGGACACCGGCAGCCGCGACTTCTGGTTGTTGATCTGGGGGGGAAGCAGGAGTCGGTCAGCCCCACGGATGCCCTTGACATCCCTCCTCCCCCTAACGACTCTCCCCCTGGCCTTGAAGCTGGTCCCTTTGGGAATGATAAGCTCAGGTTGGTGGAGGAAGGGATCCCCCCGAGGGCAGACCCAAGGCTCCCGGGGCAGGCCTTTGGGGGCATGGGTGAGACCAGGCTCTAGTATTTGCCCCTCGTGAGATCTTGGGCACCTGGCTTTCTTTTCTCTGGACTAGATGCACTCAGAAATCCTTTCCTCCTCTAGATCTGAGTCGCCCGAGGCTGGGGTTCAAAGCTGGCAGGGCCCCCCATCCCCAGGTGCCCAGCTTACCCGGGTAAAGCCGCGCTGCCCTCGAGCCAGGGAGACCACCTGGCTGTAGGCGCTGACGGTCACCAGGCCCACGTAGGACACCTTCTTGCTGTTCCGGTGCTCGTTCTTGGCCTCCACACTGAAGGCAGGCAGGGTGTCATCAAAGCCGCAGTACTCGGATATCATGTAGGAGCACGTACCCATGAAGTCATAGCGCCGGCCGTCAAAGGTCGTGTAGTGGGGGTCCCCCTGGGCCCAGCACGTGGCGGTGGAGGCGGCCACACACGTCGGTTTGCCACCCACCATCCGACAGCGCTCCTGGGGCCCACATTTGATTCCAGAGCAAGATGCCTCCGTGGTGGGCAGGGAGCCTGGGAGGAGAGAGAAGGAGACAAATAATTGCAGTTATGGGTGGGGGAGAAGCAGAGAGGCAGCCCTTGTGGAGGAAGAGATGGCAAGCGGATGGAGGGGAGGGAAACCGGGGAGAATTTGGGGAGAAGAAATGGGGAGTGAAGCAAGAAACAGTTGGGAAAGGAGACCATCAAATGAGTTCTACAAGCATTAATTAAGCACCAGTTGTGTGCCAGGGTGGGAGGACAGAAATGACCCACAAACAGTTCCTGCTGTGAAGCTTATAGTCTAGTTAAGGGTCCTTTGGTCAATCCTTATATGGACCAGAGACCCTTCCCCATCCTGACGGCCCTCCTCTGGACCCTCTCCAGATTGTCAGTGTAATTCCCAAAGTACGGCACCCAGGACTGACCGCTTTATCACAGACATGGTTTGAGAAAGGGAGAGTAGTAGCTTCTTATCTTTACCAGCTTTGCTCATCTCGGTGACCTTTTCCTGGCTGCTGCAACTCACTGTTAACTCACATTGGACTTGTGGTCTACTTAAACCCTCAGCCCTTTCTCAGAAAAACCACTGTCTTACCAGATCTTCACCCTCTTGTACTCATCAGGGACTTTTAGTCCCAAGACTAAGTCTCTACATTTACCCCCTTCAGTGGTGATCTTACTCAATTCAGCCCAATATTCTACCCTGTGAGGGAAGCCCAACCTTTCCGACTGCCTCATCTCACTGTTAACTCACATTGAACTTGTGGTCTACTTAAACCCTCAGCTCTTTTTTTTTTTCCCCAGACAAACTGTAATCTTACCAGATCTTGACTTGGTTGTACTTATGTGGAAATTTTTTAGACTCCAGATTACTCCAACATTGACTCCTATTAATGGGATTCTCAAGCATCCTTTGTTAATTCTTGACTGCTACTTTGATGTGATCATTTGATAAATCTGTTAAGACCATCCATGCTTTCATGCTAGCCATTGATCAAAGGGTTACAGCAAAATGAGACCAAACACAGACCACCCCCCTGGAGACCTCCCCAGCTGACACTCATAGAAAACGCTGTCCATTTTCATCCAGGTCTGAGCACATCAAAGTGAGTGGTCTTTCAGAGATGGCTGACCGTGGTTCAGCAATCCTACCTCCAGCTCCATCAGCCACCCAGGGGCACGTTCATCTGGGAACAGTGGCTCAAACTCCCAGGGGGCAGTTCGGTGCTCTCTGCTAAGCTCATTGCTTATCAGGCGTATCAAGTCCCAACTGGCCATTTCTTATACTTGCTAGTCTAAGACTTGGTGGCAAAAAAATAGGACTGGGATGAGAATTTAATCTCTCTAGCTTCTCTCCATCTCAGGCAGAAGTTTTTACCTTTAATCTTCCTCTTCTAAATTTAGCTTTAAGAAAATTTTCAAAACCTTTTTAAAGTAACTATTTTTTAGCTCTTCTCCCCAGTCTAAACTTATTCTTATTTATTAATTTTATAATCATAATTTTTATAATTCTGGTCCAAATTTATTATTTTTAATAAATTAATTATGTCACTCCCATTCTTATAGTGTCCAATCCCCTCTCCCCTCTATGTATCCTTCCTCTGGACGCTTTGAAATCAACTCTCTTAAAGTCTAGAGTGGGGAATGATGGATATGGAGCACTATGTATATTATCTGACTTTGATGATAAAATCACTTTGGTCTATCTTTTTCCCCCTTCTTTTTTCATTCTGTGTCACAAGGGATTGCTCTCTGGTTAAAAGGATATATTGGGAAAATAAGAGATTTCAACAAAAAAAAACCTTAAAATGTAATAAAATTAAAAAAAATCTAGTTTGCAGCTCAGAATGTGACTTTGCTGTCTTTTTCTGGCACAAATTCTGGGGTGTAGGGGTCAGTTTTCTATCATTTCTCTCCTGGCACTGGTTAAACGTCCAGTCCAATGTAGAATTCTGCCTTATTGGCTTCTCTACCGTATTAATATATACGCAATCATGTGGTATACCATATATATATGTATATATAAGAATCTAATCATTAAGGCAAGTTAAGAAGAAGCTGCTCTTGTAAATGTCTACAAAATGAAATCTCCCACTACTATTATTCCACCTCTATCTGGCAGACTTCTGATCTGCTTGTAAAACTGCTCATCTATTTTTTCCTTCTGTCCAAGTGGTCTGTGGGACACTCTGATGGAAAAATTCATCACCTAGAAGTCACCTTGCTGGTGATGAGGAAAGACAAAGGGCATTAAGGCAAGTTAAGAAGAAGCTGCTCTTGTAAATGCCTACAAAATGAAATCTCCCACTACTATTATTCCACGTCTATCTGCCGGACTTTATCTATTTTCTCCTTCTGTCCAAGCGGTCTGTAGAACACTCTGATGAACTGCTATGTCTGGAAAAATTCATCACTAGAAGTCACTTTGCTGGTGATGGGGAAAGACAAAGGGCCACATGGAGATGAGGAGGAGAAGGATGGCTGATGGGTTTGACCCCTTCCCACCACCACCACCACCTCATCCCATCACTCACCCTGGCCACATGCAGCTGCTGTCCCGAGCCCCACAGAAGGAGCCAGCCCAAAAGTCAGCAGCCCAAAGAGAGTTCTAGCCTCAACACAGTGTCTCCTGCCATCTGTGCCAAGACTTATCTCTGCATAGGAGAACTCACTGCCGGGCACCGCTGCCCATGTGATCTTTGACCCCAGAGAATGGCCATCCATAGTAACGCCTCCGATAGCGTCTGTCTTTGCTACCAGAAAGCCAATGCCTTCAGTCCCAGGCACCCCGCTGATCACATAGGATGAACAGTGGCCATCCACAGGAGGGACCAGAGCCAGGAAGGGGTCATAGGTCACTGACCCTCGCTTGGCCCCCGTGCCAAAGAGCAGGACCTGGATGTCGGCATTGGCTGAGAGAAAGAGAGGGTAGGATGGGCGGATATTGAATTCCGCCACATCGCCAGCCCGGAGTCCCCGAGAGCCAGAAATGCCCCCGTGCTTGAAGGTCAGCCGTGTAGTCTCACCGGCCACCACATAAGCCATATCGTAGCGAGCCTGGGAGGACACAGCAGGGACCACGTAAGAGGCTCCCCAGTGAGCCCGAGGCAGCAGCTGCTCAACCACATGGTTGCAGGAGGTGTGCTTCTGGGCACAGCTATGGCCAGAGAGCACCGCCACCGGGCTGCTGGCTACCACTCGAGATCCAGAGAGGTCAGCTGCGCTCTGTACCTGCGCTACGGCATAGGGCCCCAGCTCCACAGCCAGGGTGCTGCCCGCTGGGTGGAACCGGCCCTGGAAAGTGGCTGAGCCTTTCAGCCGGACGCTGACAGAGGCCCCAGAGGCCCCGGCCACCACTGCAAACTCTTTGACACTTTTAACTGAGGTCCCTAGAGGGGTGAGCACAAAGTACTCAGTGCCCAGAATTTCGACAGGGTAAACTAAGGTCAGTTCGGCTGTTTTTGGCTTAGCGCTGACCGCTTGGACCACGATAGCGTGGTCTGAGCGGATTACAACGGCTTGATGGGAAGTCGTGCTGCTGGTCATTTCAGCCGCACTGCTGACATTGACTGTGACCGTCTGTCCTGAACCCACGGTGACAGTCTCTGAGGTCTTGGTCACCTGGCTTAGAATGGTGACAGTGGTGGGGCTGTTGGTAAGGCTGGAGAGAAGGAGGTGGAGGTGGGCTGAGCTGTAGCCAGGTTCATAATTTTGCAGGAAGGCAGTGAGGAATTCCTGTCCAGCCGCACTTACCCTCCCTTCAGAGGCCCTGGGAGCCAGCCCTAGGGAGTGGGAGAGGTTTGGGGTCACCCATGGGGAGAGACTCAGGAAGAGCGTCCAGTCTCAGATTTCCAACCTCCTTGAGCTGGATGGCTCCTCGATGCCTTAAACACAGCCAGAACACAAGGCGCTGTTCTTCCTCTGAAGCTGACCCCTTCCTACCTTCCTTATTACTGCAGAGTAACTCTCCTCTTCACCACCCCCCAAGTCCCTCAGGCTCACACCCTCTGTCTCTCACCTTCCACATCCCCTCTGTGGCCAAGTCTTGCCAATTTTAAAGCTCTTGAAAACTCCCCTTCTCTTCTCTGACACTGCCCCTACTGGGGTACAGGCCCTCATCATCTCACCCCTGCAGGACTATTGCAATAGCTGCTGGGATGGGGGGCTGCCTGCTTCCAGTCTCCCCTTATTGCCCTCCATCCTTCAGTTATCAAATCTCTTAAAATTCAGGTCTCCCCGCTCCCCACTAAACTCCGCTGGTTCCAGCATTAAATATAAAATGCTCCGGCCATTAAAGCCCATCATGCCCTTGTCCCTTCCTCCCTTTCCAGTCCTCTTACACTTTACTTCCCTCCCTATTCCTCCTTCCTTCCAGTGACTCTCTCTTGCCTCAGGGGGCCAGAATCCTTGCCTTTCTCACCCTCCTCAGAAGGCTTCCCTCAAATTCCAGCTAAAATCCCAACTTCCATAGGAAGCCTTTCCCACTCTGCTGCTTGCTTCCTATTTTCCCCGCTATCACTTGTTTGTTCAGAATTGCTTCCATGTTTTCTCCTGTGGGTTCCCTGAAGACAGGGATTGTTTTTTTTCCTATTTTTGTTTCCCCATCACTTATCACAGTGCCTGGTACACAGTAGGTGCTTAATTAATGCCAGGAGACTGACAATAGAATTGGGCTATTGAGTGCAAGGACTTTTTTGTGGGGGGAGAGTTTGCCATCCTGTGTCTCTCCCCCTTTTGCGGCTGAGTACCCGAGGAAAGCTGCCCACCCCGTGCCTCTATTTCTCCATCTCACCTCTCCCGGCCAGCTATCACATGAGTGAAGCGACTTTCTCCAAGGTTTGCCACGGGTCTCCTTACTGTGCTCACCCTCTGCAAGGGCTGACCCTCTTCTCCCTGGCTTTTGGGGAGTTCAGTGTTTTCCCCGATGACCATTCCCTTTGCACAATGTGCATGGGGACATCCCCGGGCTCTGTCCTAGGCCCTTTGTCCTTTTCTCCATGGATGGCTCCAGCTGAACTCTGTACGTGTTACAGTTTGTGCAAATACCCACTACTGCGTAGGTCTCTGTGCACACGTACGTGCATATAAATATCACACAGTGTGCATCTGTACATGCATCATGTATACCCCGGATAGAACCACATCGTGTTTATTTATAAATGCAAAACCAAATGCATGTGTGTGTATTTGTACTGAACTATATTACACACAAGGCAATGCACACACATATGTACACAAACATGTTAACACTATACATGCACCCACACAATAAGCATATGTATGTGTGCTTCATACCTACATGCACATAAATACATCACACAGTATGCACACATAGGTATCTAAATGTCTTTATGAATATATTCATAATATTCATGCCATATACAGATGCATGCAAATGTATTATACATGTGCATAAATGTGTAGAAGCATGTGTACTTTACACATGTATATATGTATATATATGTGTGTGTATAAATCTATTACTCCCAGTGTGATATGGAGATATCTAAACATATCTATGTGCATTCATACATGCATGTATAAAATACAGCCCATAGTGTGCACTACACGTTATATACACACATGTGTATGAACACACAAATGTGTTCACATATATCACACTTATGCATATATGCATATAAACACACACAGTTTGTATAAATCTATTGCACCCAGTGTGCATGTATCTATATCTACATGTATACAAACATGTATGTTGCATTCATAATATATGGCAGTAAATGTATTACATGGGGTGCACATATACGCGTGTCGGTGTATTAATCATTTACACAAGTATATAAATACACCCAGCACGCATCATTTACACACATGCATATAACACACATGTGCATGTGTATCTGTCCATACATGTACCCACAAAATTTGCAAGCAAACATACAGATGATATCCAGATCTTACGCAAATCTCTCTCTCAATTGGGATTTCCTGCTGGGATTTCCACTTAGAAGTCCAAGGGCATCTTTGGCTCATCCTGACTCAAACTGACCCCCCTAATTTTGCTGGCATCCTCTGGGGCTCCCGGGCTCCCAGCTCCCCCCTCACTTTCCCTTCCCCACTTTCGAATCACTTTCCCTGCCTTATGATCTCTTCCCATCTCCATTCAGGCTCCCACCAAGATGGCCAGCTAGGAGCCCTCGGCTGCACAGAGCTTCAATCTAAAGCTCTAATCAATCATCTCTACAGGTCTGATCACAAATGGGGGGAGGGGGAAGTAGGGGGGTAAAACCCTCTCCTTTGGCCTTCCAAGACTTTCTGACCAGGTGGTTCACGACCCCCCCCCCCACAATCCTCTCTTTGTTCACTTCGGCCTTTTGCAGCCCTGTGATTGCTAAACGCTTAGGGAGGTGACAGCCACCCCCACCCCCATATCTCAGTTTCCCCCAGGGCATTAGGAGAAGCAGCGCTGGCTCCTGCAGAGACCAGGTGCAGGGGGGTGGGCAGAGGAGTACTGCAGGAGAGAAAGGAAGGCAGAGAAGGGGGAGAGTGTCTCTCCACTGGGCCACCACCTTGCAAAGAGCCAGCCAGATTCTAGAGACACTAAGGGAGGACTGATGGCAGAACAGGAAGGTGTCCCGGTCCCTAGACCCGGGAGACCCGGAGGAGAGGAAGCAGGGGTCCAGGCTCATACTCACCCAGCAAGAAGCCGACTCCAGCCCACATCAGCCACCAGCTCCTCTGGGCACCCATCTCTGTCAGGGAGAAGGAGAGTCATTTAGACACGGAGGATACTTCCTCTGGGGCTGCTCTAGAGACCCCCTGTCTCCCTGGAGCCGGGGACCATCTAAGCCAGCTTCTGGAGTGGGAGGCAAGGGGAGAGCTGGGCTCGGGGCCCGAAGGGCCAGGCTTGACCCCAGAGGGAGGGGAGAACTGCAGAGGGGGGCCCTGAAGGAGAGCGGAAGGTGGGGGCCTGGGGGGGGGGGCAGGACCAGCTCACCTTCAGGTCCCAGGAGCTCCGGAGCTACTCCATCGCTTGGGTTTTATAAGGGAGCGTGGGGCCACACCTTGGGTCAGCTGTCCCCACATGGTGCCAATTTCCTGGAGGGGGATGCTGGGTCGGGGGCAGGGCAGAGCCAGCTGGGGTGTGGTGAGCACAAATTCTGGGATGGAGGTGAAGGCCAAGGCAGGGGCTGGGGTGGGCGAAGGGGGAAGGGTCTGGAGGGAGGGGCAAGTCCCACACCTCGGCCCTAGGGAAGATGGAGGAGAGGAATTGGGGCTGAGAAGGTAGGGGAGAAGGCCGGGAAGCTAAGTGTCAGCCTGAGGGAGACAGCTGGGGGATGGAGGATGAGGTGCCCCGAGACCAGGATGCCAGATGGGAGTTGGGTGGGCCCTGGGCTGAGAAGGAGGAAGGCCGAGGGTGGGTGGTGGGTCCCTGTTTACCCGCTAGCCCTCCTCCGCCCTTTTCCCCAACACAAGTTTCCTCTGGCTTCTGCCAGCAGCAATACCAACACCTGTATCCGGGTCCTGGCACTTTCCCAAGTCTTACAGTCTTCAACCGAGTCTTGGGACCTCTCCCCCTTGCTTCTCTCTCCCCTCGCCCTCTCCTCTCCCCTCCACTTCTCCCCCCTCCCCCTTCCCCTCCTCTCCGAGGGCGCAAGCGACTTGATCTTTGTCTTGCATCCCAGCATCTAGCCCCCAAATGCTTGTTCATTAGGGCTGGACCGAAGCGCATGGGGGTGGCCCCTGCCTCTGGCCCGGCTCACCTTGGGACTAGGCCTGGGCTTACTCTCCCTGCCCAGGTGTCTCCTGAGGGCTTGGGTAGGGACCGGCACACTCTGGGAGCTAAGCACCTGCCCTCACCCCAGTCACCCCGGCAGGGGGGCAGAGCCCCCCCCACATCTGCCAGGCTTTGGCCCAATGGCTTCTTCGGTCCGTGGCCTGTGAGGTGATAGCCTGTCCCCTCCAAGCTGTCTCCATCTCCGTCTTTCTGCTCCCCACCCCATAATTCTAGTTATAGTTTCCAGAGCTGGATTTCCCCCAGGTCCTCATGATGGTCCCCTGATTTTAGGGGGGGGGGGGCTTCTGTTCTGGCAATAAGTCAGTGATTCTGGCTCTTCTGCTTTGCAGTCTGCCTCAGGAAACTCCCACTCCCAACCTGTCTGATGCTGCCCACTCCTCAGTCAGATAGCTTCTGGCCTTGGGACAGTCCCACAGATCAAACTCCTGAGACAATGGTGAAAAGACCGCTCCTCAATTTGTCTCTGACGTCTGTCAGTCAGGGAGAACCAAATTCGAGACCACTCCTCCTTCCTACCCATGAGCCACAGAATTAGCTCATCAATGATTGAAAGCTGGATAAATGAGGCTCCTTGCTTAGGGAGATGGATTCAAGCCAGCAGATTCTTTGAGACATGTTTGGACATCGATCTGTGACCCCAAACTTTTGGGGTCCCCTTCCCAACCTCAGCACTCAGATCTTAGGATGAACAGGTCTGCCCTAAGCTGGGATGCAGGCCGAGATTGCAGGCAGATTGGTTCCTGGATCGCTCTTGCTCACTCTACCCAATTTAAACTGCTTCCAGGAGGGGATTTTAAGCCCACTTTTTCCATCTGTGACGGGCAGAACTGGTCTTGCTTGTTCTAAACCCCCTCCTCCTTCTATCTGAGCGCCCCAACCCACGGTAGTTGTTCCAACCTCCTGGGAACAGAGATGAGATGGAGAAAACAGAATTATGAATCATGGAGTGGGAAGGGGCTGCCAGTCATGGTGTCTGGACGCCAAGGGACACCTGAGGTCCCTTGCTGGAGCGGTTTCTGGCCCGAGACCAGCTGGTAAGGCAGGGCAGTGCTGTACAACGCCTTGGCAGCTGCTGCCCCAGGGGCTCCTCCCCGCTTATTACCCACTGGCTGAGGTAGGCGCCCTGACCTCCTACTCCCTGAGGAGTCCAGGCCTCCCCACACCCAGGGGTGGGTCTCCATCAGTAACTGATAAATGACCAGAGTTGATCAGGGCCCAAAGTCAATGAGGAAAATGAGTTAAAGTAAATACCCAGGAAAGGCTGAGGGAGAGATAACAGGAGGCAAAGCCAGCAAAGTTCTGGGCTTGTCCAAGACAATAGCATCATCCCAGAGTTCTCTTTCCTTTTGTCCACCTGATCCCTGTCCAATTCCACCAGCATCCTTGCATCTGACTGAGAGCATCCAGTTCAAGGACCGGGGTCTTGACTGCCCAGGACCTTGGGGAAAGGTGGGGATGGGGAAGGCCTTGGATTCTGTAGGCTTCCCCCACACCACCCCCAATCACACTGGGGTTCAAGAACCTCAACCCCCATTCACCTCAGATACAGAGACCAGGACATTTCCTTATGGTCAAGGAAACCACATCCGGCTCCGTCATCATTATCCACGAGGCAGCCTCAAGAAGAAAGACCTATTCACTGAGATCTGAACTTCAACTCCCCATGGGGAGGAGGGGTAGGGTCTGCTCTGGGCTGGCCCACAACCCCCTGCCTCCTAGCAGACCCCCGAGCTTCTGGCCTCAGTCAGGTCTGCTCTGGGGTGCCCTACTACCCCTGCCTTCTAGCAGACCCCCGAGCTTCTGGCCTCAGTCCTATTCTCTTCAGCAAGGACCCCAGAGAAGGGGTGAGGAGAGACTTTTTTTTCCAGAACTTTCTCCAGGCAGTAACCTAGATTTTATTTATTTAACCTCCTTTAATAACTTTTCTATAACTTTTTTTGTTTATTTTTCCATTTAGTCTTTTAGTTCTCTCCAATTACACATAAAAACATTTTTTAATATTTGTTTTTAAAGTTTCAAGTTCCAAATTCCCTTCCTTCCTGTCCCTCCATTAAGAAGGAAAGCAATTTGATATAGATTATGTAATGCAATCTCGCAAAGCCTATTTCCATGTTAGACATGTTGTAAAAAACACAGACCCCCCAAAAACCCACTGAGAAAAATAAAGAAAACTTTAAAAGTATGCTTTGACCTATATTCAGGCTCCATCAGTTCTTTCTCTGGGAACAAATAACATTTTTCATCATAAGGGACCTGGGATGTAGACAGCCCCTCATTCTACAGAGAATGTGGTACCTCCTGTGGTCTTTTGTGCTAGAATTAAAAATTACAGAATTTCAGATCAATTCCATCTATACCTAAAAAGAAGTCCCCATTATTCTATGGCCCCCATAATGGACATCCAGTCTCTTCTTTGAGAAAGGAAACCATGATGTTTATAGGCAAACTATTTCCTTTTAAAGCAACTTTCTTTTTTAAAAGTTGGAGTTTGGAGGTAGTTTTCAGATAAAGAAATCAAAGTTATCATATAAAAATGCTCTAAATCACTATTGATCACTAATTAAAACTATTCTGAGGTGCCACTTCACACCATCAAGAGTGTCTATCAGAGTGGCTAATACGACAAAAAAGGAAAATGTTGGACGTTGGAGGGGGTTGTCAGAAATTGGGAGACTAATGCACTTTTAGTGGAGTTGTGAATTGATCCAACCACTATGGAGAGCAATTTGGGAACTCCTACCAAAAGGGCTATGAAGCTGTGCTTTTCCTTTGGTCCAGGGTCTGTATCCCAAAGACATCCATAAAAGGGTAAAGAAACCATTTGTACAAAAAAAATATTCATAGCAGCTCTTTTTTTTTTTTTTTTGGTGGCTAAGACTTGGAAATCAAAGGGATACCCATCAATTGGGGAATGGCTCAGTAAGCTGTGGTATATGATTGTAATGGAAGATTTTTGTGCTATAAGACAAGCAGCATGATTTCAGAAAAACCTGGAAAGATTTACATGAACTGATGCATAATGAAGGGAGCAGAACCTCTACAGTAACAGCAATACCATCCGATGATCAACTGCAAATGATTTAGCTATTCTCGGCAATACAATGATGCAAGACTATCTCAAAGCACTCAAGATGAAGCATACAATCTGCCTCCAGAGAAAGAATTGATGTTGATTGAATACAAATTTTTTTTAACTTTCTTGCATTTTTTCTTTTATTTGAGTCTTCTTATAAAATGATCAATAGTGAAACATTTCACAAATTGCACGTGTGTAATCTCTAGCTGATTGCTTACCATCTAAGGAAGCAGGGAGGGGAGAGAGGGATAGATTTTATTAAAGCTTTTTATTTGTATAACATATGTATGGGTAGTTCCCCAGCACTGATCTTTACAAAGCTTTCCATTACAAATTTTACCCCCAGTCCCCTCCCCTCCCCTAGATGGCAGGAAGTCCACGACATGTTAATAATGTAATAATAGTTGACAAGTTGTGCAAGAAAAATCCTATCTACAAGAAAAAAAAGAAAATCAGAGAAAGGAAACACAATGCAAGCAAACCTCAATAGAGATCATGAAAATGTTACGTTGTGGTCCATATTTCATATCCCTCTCTCAGGGTGTATATGGTTTTCTTCAGTGAACAATTGGAACTGGTTTGAGACAATTCTTTGTTGCAGAGAGCCATGTCCATCAGAATTGATCATCATGTAATATTGTTGTTGCTGTATATAATGATCTCCTGGTTCTGTTCGTTTCACTCAGCATCAGTTCATGCAAGTGAGAGGGATAGATTTTAAACAAATATTAAAAAACTCTACCCCTGGAAGACATTGATCTTGTAACACCATTATTTCTCTCTCCCACTGCGTGCACTCCCCTTCCCTCCCCATAGGCTTTCATCCTTCGGCTGTTAGGGGAATCCTTCGGTTGCCCCAGAAAGCTGCTATTGAGGACATCTCCCTCTTGCAGGCCAATTTCCAAACACTCGGACTTGGAAACTTCCAAATCTGGGGTTATTTCCCAAATGGGGAAAATGAACTATAATCCCAGACCTAGACCCAGGAATATAAACAGGTAAAAAAAAAGATAGTCGGAAGCTAAGTGTCCAAGAATTCCATTCTCAGGTTTCTCCTCTTATGTTCTCAGTTTTTGTTTCTGGGCCTGAGGAGGAAAAAGGAAATTCCCATCTTGCTACACTCTGGGAAAAGGGCAAGAAGAGAAAGAAGAACGATAATGGAGAGCAAAAAAGTTGTGTGCACTTTTATTGGTCTTGATTTGGGGTGGGTCTGAGTCTGCCCATCATTCTCAGTCACCAAAATCATAGAGTCACTGGGAGCTAATGTGTGTGTAAAGGGGGGAAGTGAGGCATTTTCACATTCTTCCAGCCTAGACAAAAGTTGAAATCCTATCATCTCATCAGGCTGATTGAGTTAAACTCATTAAATTAATTATGGAGTTCAAAGTTCTGGATTAAAATTCTCCTCTCATGAGAACTCTATCTGTGTAACCTTGGGAAAATCATTTGAACTGTCTGGGGTTTTATAAAAAGAGGGAACTGGATTTGGCCTCTGAGATCTCTCCTAGATGTGTGATCAAATCCTCCCTTATACTTTCTTATATTTAAAATATATAAAACACCCACATATAATTGGAGGGGGGGAAGCCAAGATGGCAGAGTGTAGTGAGCATTTTTGCTGAGCAGTATCTGTAGGGGGCAGATCTGTTCTGTCCTTATTGTGCCAATTGTAGGGTGACATACTCTCAGAGAGAATAGTGAGATATCAAAGAAAGAGGGGCTCAAGCCAGCTTGGCTATTGGGAGGCTTTATTAGGGCTAATTAAGTTAATTGAGTTGGTTAAGAGAGTATATTTACAAGAGGCAGCAGCAGGATCCAAACTCTGACCCAAGCCAGGTTAGGTATGATATAGAAACAGAACAAAGAAGACCAAGTTAGGCATGCAAGTTTGCCCATGGGATCGTTGGAGCTTCTTTTGCTGAGGCTAGAGGTCATATTCCTATATGGGGTTTAACATTTTCCCACCTACAATAAAAGAGACAGAGGCACAGATCTGTGGAGAAGGAAGGAATTTGTGGCCAAAGAAGAATTGGAGTTTATTACTGAACACAAAATAGATAATTTTGACTATATTAAGTTAAAAAGTTTTTGCACAAACAAAACTAATGTAGACAAGTTTAGAAGGGAAACAATAAACTGGGAAAACGTTCTTACATTGAAATGTTCTGATAAAGGCTCATTTCTAAAATATAGGGAGAATTGACTCAAATTTATAAGAATTCAAGCCATTCTCCAATTGATAAATGGTCAAAAGATAGGAGCAGACAATTTTCAGATGAAATTAAAACCATTTCTAGTCACATGAAAAGGTGCTCAAATCACTATTGATCAGAGATTTGCAAATTAAGACAACTATGAAATATCACTACACACCTGTCAGATTGGCTAAGATGACAGGAAAAGATAATGACGAATGTTGGAGGGAATGTGGAAGAACTAGGACACTAATATATTGTTGGTGGAACTGTGAACGGATCCAGCCATTCTGGAGAGCAATGTGGATTTATACTCAAAAAATTACCAAACTGTGCATCCCCTTTGATCCAGCAGTGTTTCTACTGGGCTTATAACCCAAAGAGATCTTAAAGGAGGGAAAGGGACCCACATGTGCAAAAATGTTTGTGGCAGCCCTTTTTGTAGTGGCTAGAAACTGGAAACTGAATGGATGCCCATAAATTGGAGAATGGCTGAACAAATTATGGTATATGAATGTCATGGAATATTATTGGTCTGTGAGAAACAACCAACAGGATGATTTCAGAAAGGCCTGGAGAAACTTGCAGGAACTGATGTTAAACAACCAGTATGATATCAATTTTGGTGGATGTGGCTCTTTCCAACAATGAGATGATTGAGGCCAGTTCCAATGATCTTGTGATGAAGAAAACCATCTACACCCAGAGAGAGGACTGTGGGAATTGAGTGTGTGGACCATAAGATAGCATTTTCACTCTTTTTGTGTTGTTTCCTTGCATTTTGTTTTCTTATTTTTTTTCCTTTTTGATTTGATTTTCTTGTGCAGCAATATAATTGTATATTGTATATGTATGTATATGTATGCATATATTGGATTTAACATATTTTTTTTTTTACCATGTTTAACATACATTGGATTACTTGCCATGTCTGGGAGGGGGGAGAAATTGGAATGCAAAGTTTTACAAGGGTTAATGTTGAAAAAT